>OY744515.1:180141458-180193958 GCA_963556195.1 Sepiola atlantica | reverse complement strand
CATTTTTAATGTATTAATAATTCTACGCAAGTAGAAATGAAAGTGTCATTTTCTTTCTTACGAATCGACCGAAGTTAAAAGCTTATTTATTATAAAAGCATTACCAATATGCATATATATATATGTCCACACCACACGTGTGTGGATGGGAATTTGGTGTCTATCAAAATGCATTTGATGTTATGTAGTGTATAATCTGTTTTAATGAAATCTTTGGTTACTTAAAAATAGGCTGTGTTTTGTCTAATAGTAAGTTTCTAGTTAATAAATCTAAATTTAAAAAGTAATTTTACCCCGCCTATGCATAAACTATTTGGGCATTTTGTGCAAAAGGTATAATATATGACATTGGAGCTATCACAGTTAACGTGTGATGGTTGTATTTAGATGCGTGTATTTCAGAATCTGTCACTAAATGTTGACTAAACGTCTCGGTATATTGTAGGTATAGTTGCCATGTTGCGTGGTGCTATCTACGTTTTTTATGTGGTAAGCATCGTTAATATATCGGGTGATTGGTTTTTTAAATTAATGAGTGGTTTCATAAAGATAGGATTGTTGCTGGGGTCTAATTGAATGAATTGTAAATATCTAGTTAGCAAATATATATATACTAGTGTCCGATTCCATAAAATACAACGGCATACTTTTTTATTGCTTTTTAACTTACAAGTTTTAAAATTTAAAAAAGTTGTCGCCTTGTTTACAAACAGTACAAATACTTCAATCGATTGTTTCTGATTGATGCTATCATTTACTTAAATATATTTTGAATTATCTCCCTTTATGTTACAGGCAAATGATTTGCTATTTATTTTTAGAGTACTGAGAGATTAATATGTACATTGCGACCAGTGAAAATAGCTTTCTAATCAAAATTACATTTACTCAGCATTCTGTTAACCAATTTTAGCCATTGTTTTACAGAAATTCTGGCACATCATGATAACATTATCTGATTGATGTACCTATTGTTGCGAATAATTTGTACAGTTATTAACGTTTTATTCTCATTTCATGGAGGCGAGAGATAATAACTTTTTTCATTTCTTAACAACAATGAGACGTTAAAAATCACTAACTGAGGAAAAAAAAGAAATTATAATAAAGGAAACGGTTAAAGGCACCTCTTCTGGTGTAATTGCCGGAAAAATAAGTCGTCATGTGGATACTGTGAAAAGATTTCTGAATGACTCTTCCCCAAAAAAGAAACAATCAGATGCTGGAATATCCGAGACTGTCATCAACAGGGATTTGATGAATATTGGTCGTCAACTCCGTAGAAAACCTGGACAATCAAGACAACTAATCGTCACGGCAGCTGGGTGTTCTGACGTAACAAAATCAACAGGAAATGCAATTCTTCAAACAATGTCTTCTGTGAAAGTTTCACTGAGAAAGCCTTCTCTTACATAAATACACAAAATGTTGATAATGAAATGGGCAAAGAAATATATAATGATGGATATGGGTTAAGTTCTTTTCACTGATAAGACCCGGGCAACTTTTGATGGGCCTGATGGCTAGGCAAATGGATGGGTTTATTACGGTGATGAAAGTGATCATCGCTTAGGACGCCGACAAAAAGGTGGAGGGGTCATTGTATGTTTGCGTATCATTAAAGATAGACTTTTTGGCCCTATAAGAGTACTCGAAGGAGTAAAAAGTCTTATTGCAATCTCTTGACAGAATCTCTGTTACCTTAGCTAGATGACATAAACTTTTCTCTACTAAGGGATATTGGATTTATGCACGACAATGCTCCTTCTCACTCTGCCTATGCCACTCAAGCATTCTTATAATCTTTGTACCTCCGATGGTACAAAGTTGATGACCTGACCTCCATGCTCCCCAGATTTAAACCCAATAGAAAACTTTTGATCTACCATCAAATGAAATGTTTTCCAATGGACGTCAATTTTCGTCTAAAACGGACATATTGAAAGCCATTAATAATGCAGCTAGGGGAGTGCCAGCAGCCACTATAATAAATTGACTGATTCAGTAAATACAAGACTTTTCAAAGTTATAAATGTCGATGGTAATTATCTTGGTAAATAAAGTGTTTGTTCATTATATGTATTGAATTATATATTATTATATATTTAATTATATCAAGTAATTGTTAAATATAACAGCCATTCATCTTCAATTTAATTATTTATTCTTTATTTTTACAAATAAACGTTAATTTTGATTGTTTTAATTGAAAAACTATTATCATTTATCGGTAAACATTCAATGATGTAAACAAATATTTTGTTTTGCAAATACTACCTATGAACTTTTTAGAAACACTTTCATAACAGAGTGCCTATGATTAAATATCGAAATTGAGTCATGAAAAATTGAGAAATAACTATTTTTGTTAGAATGTTATTATCGCTGGTCGCAGTGTATATATTTGATGGAATCTTAATTATACACCACGTTAATAAAACACGAACAAATACAAACCCATATACTTTCCATTTTTGAATCTCCATTCACTGGACACATTATCAACGGACATTCACCAACTGGACAGACTCCATATTTTTTTACACGCATACTCTTACTCTCCATTACTTTATATTTTTTTTAATTTTGAATTTTGGCTTTTCCACTGCCAACTTATCTATCTATGTAATCTCTTATTATAATATTTTAATCTTTGAAAAGCCTTGGCTTAAGGGGAAAAAAATAAACATGTTTTTATCGAGTAAACCTTGCATTGAACTATCGAAATTGAAATAGATTTGTCATTCGTACATCTTTATCTCTCATCCTTCATTTATCTATCTATCTATCTATATATATATATATATATATATATATATATATATATATATATATATATATATATATATATATATATATAGTATTTTTTTAATTTATACAAAGATTGTTGGTTACACATTTGCAGACTTGTTTCAACCGTAAATCAACCGTACCTCTTCAAGCCATAATGCTAGTATGAATAGAAAGACGATGCAGAGAAACTCTCAAAAAGGTTACAAGCCATAGGACATTTTGAAATACTTTAAACAATTTAAGGTCGTAAAAAAATAATAATATTTGAAGTTTTTCAAATGGAAAAAAGATGTACCTAAAATAAAATCATCAATTAAAAAAATAAAATACAGTGAACACGATCGATTCTAAATTCAGCTATTTAATTGCTCAGTAAAATGTGTTTGTTTGTTTTTTTACAAAAAATAGTAATTTTTAAATCAATTATTTTTTAAATCAAACAATTTGGTTCAATAAATTTGTGCTTTAAAAATAATTTCTAATAAGATTTTAAAAACAAATACAAAACGTTTTAATAAAAAAAATCAAAGTATGATAAATATATCATTTTTGAGCGACTCGTACAGTAAATCTCAGAGAATGTGTTGTTTACATGTTATTAATCAAACAACGCGCCCCTGTCTTATGCCCATCACTCTCTCTTTCTCTCTCTCTTTCTCCGTTTCTCTCTCTCTCTTTCTCTCTGTTTCTTTCTCTCTCTCTCTCTTCCTCTCCCTCTCTCTCTCTCTCTCTCTCTCTCTTTCTTGAAATAGAACTTTCTGTGCGTTCGAAATATAACGTTATACTTAATAATCAGAGCGCGGGTAACTAAATGTTGAAGTGGACGCCGGCTGTTCCATCATATTCCATTACAATCTAATTCAATTATATAGATTTAAAAAAGAAAACAATGTCTTTAATTAATTCTATCTATAATTTTTATTAAGATTATTATCATTGAGGAAAATATTTTAAATACATCTTGAAATCTGAAAAAAACAACCATGAGAGTATATTTGCGAATATTGATTAATCAGAAACTTTAAAACAAATTAATTATGTAAATTTGAAAGACGCGTAATGTTTTGGGAAGTTTGGAAATGGGTACATATAGGAGCTGGTAAGTAGATGTCATGATTGTATATTTGCGAATATTAAATTATTAGAAGCTTTAAAACAAATTAATTATGTAAATTTGAAAGACGCGTAATGTTTGGGGAAGTTTTGGAATGGGTATATATAGGAGCTGATAAGTGGATATAAAAAGAGAACGATCAAAACTAATAATATAGTTTATGCTTTAAGTAGATATAGAAAGAGAACGATCAAAACTAATAATATAGTTTCGGCATCAGACAGACAGATATATAAACTCCATTATTAATAGATATGTATATACTTAATACTAAAGCTAAGTTAAGCAACGTTTGTTTCCCTATGGCTTTTTCTTATATATTTTAATCACACAAAATACATGCTAAAATTTTCTTCATTTTTTAAAAATTTATTTATTTTAAGATTAGTCGTAAAACAGAAAAAGCAGGAAGATAATTCAACCTCAAAGCGGTTGTTGTCGCCCTCTAGAGCAGTTGAAATTATCCCCTTCATTGTTATCCCTTCTCTTTTCAGGTTTGGTCTAACAAGGCGCTCACGGGTGAAAATATGAAAAATGGCGGCCTCAGCTCAAACGCTGTCAAGGGACGCGCCCGCCATGGTTCATTGGTTGGACAAACGCAATGGCGACCAAGAGTCATAACAGTGATCAGCAACACCAACCGGGAACTTCGGGAAAGGCTGATTCTAAACCCGAAAACGACACAGAACTTTGAAGAACTTCCTTTGTGGAAAGGACGACCTGTTAGAGCTCTCTATACCATACAGCCCCCATACTTAAAAGTAAGCTATCCTTATTTGCATGTTTTGTTTTTGTAACTAGCTTTACTTTTTCCGGCGTTGCCTGGGACTTTTTTACTTTCATTTTAGTTTCGCTTTTTTTATTATTAATTATCCTTATTTTTTAAATAGGATTTTTTAAGTACAATTTAATTATTGTAGTATCGTTTGGTCATCATAAATTAAAATAATTTTTTTATAAAACTATAACTAATTTTGTTTTAATCTCTATTTTTAAATTTATTGGATGTAAATAGCTTCCCAAATTTTCAATCGTTTAATACATGAGGAATTGCAAAGAATTTAAAAGCCAGTTATACAACTTTCTATTCGACAGTTTAAATGCTTCAAAATTGCTTTCAAATATCGAAGAGTCGCGAACAAATTCATTCTTTTTTTTTTTCAACTATTAACAAAACAGTAAAATGGTTGATTTATATGCGAAGTGTTAAAGTGGAATAGCTTGGACGATTCATAATGGTAGATAGTGCGACAAGAAAGTGAGAAAAGACTGAAAATATGGGAGGAATATAAAACACGTGCTCTTAACACAACTTTATGACTGGGATTAGAACAAAACGGCATAGTACGCGCCTAGGGAACTTATTCACATATATCACATGATCATATATATCGCGTGAGCGTACACATGGTGTAGTGATTATAACTACATTGTGGTGACAAAGTTATCGGCCTTGTTACCGTCTCTTCTGAGCGTACTATTTTCAGTTAACCATTGAACGCGAAGAAGCTAAAATGCATTGAGATAGATTTAATTTTGTAATTGAATTATATTTTTTAATTGAATTTGACAAGTTCGTTTGATTGCATTAAAAGATCGATTAATCAAAATAATAATGTGTAAGTCACGTAGAGGCGATAAACACGCACACATACACGAAATGTGGTGATATAATTTTATTAATATAGACATTATGCCTCTTTTTCGTTTGCATACAGCGTCGTTTTTTTATATGCAGTATTCGACAAAAGACCGGAAGTAGTAAATCCTCTTTTTTGGCCACGCCTTTCTTTTTCATGATAATTTCCAGTTTTTCTCATTTTTTTTTTCTCAGGCAAATATCAATGAATGATTGTGATTCAGTGTATTTGCAATTAAAAAGTCACAATTATTGTATGCCACAATTTGACGTTTTTCAAACTTAGAAAACTCGTGACCAGCCATTAGCAAAGGGCTCATCACAAATTAAAATATCAAATCAAAGAAAATTCTAATCCTACTTTGAGGAGTTCTAGCAAATTTTCCTTTTTAGATTTCAGTACAACCAACAATAATTAAGGATAATAATCATTTTCTTTGTCTATCTAAGCCTTTGAAATATTTGTGGCAATAATAAAAAATATTTCAGTTTTTTCACTCTCACACTCTCTCTCTCTCTCTCTCTCTCTCTCTCTCTCTCTCTCTCTCTCTCTATATATATATATATATATATATATATATATATATATATATATATATATATATATATACATATATATATATATATATATACATATATATATATATATACATATATATATATATACATATATATATATATATATATACATATATATATATATATACATATATATATATATACATATATATATATATATACATATATATATATACATATATATATATATATATACATATATATATATACATATATATATATATATATATACATATATATATATACATATATATATATATATATATATATATATATATATATATATATATATATATATATATATAATTATTCCCACAATCAGACAACGCCGCAACCCACAACCCACGAAATAAACAAACCGGAAGTCCAAGACTCGAGTCTAGGACTTCCGGTTGTTAAGAGCACGTGTTTTATATTCCTCCTATATTTTCAGTCTTTTCTCACTTTCTTGTCGCACTATCTACCATTATGAATCGTCCAAGCTATTCCACTTTAACACTTCGCATATAAATCAACCATTTTACTGTGGCTGTGGCGTGTTCTGATTGTGGAAATAATTATATATATCATCTCACATTCAAAAATCTAATATATATATATATATATATATATATATATATATATATATATATATATATATATATATATATAAATATATATTAATTTTTATAAGTACTCCATAGACACGTGTTTCATGCTCACAACTGTCATCAGCATGGCTGACTTAGACAAGGATCAAACCTTCGATGTTGATTTCAGTGGTCTGTGTTACGCCTGTACCGTTCATTAAGTGTTAAGACACAAGCAAAAACAGACCTGTTAAAGTCTCTTCTTTATATAATCAAAACAACAATAACAATTACAACAAAAGCGCCATCTGGGCCAATCAAAAACTTCACCCAATGACTGTAACTTGATACATTACAGTCTGTCATTTTACCTCGAAGCTATGACGCTTTGTCTGGAAATATGTACGATTTTTATCACCTAAATATATTTATGTATTTTATTTAATTGTTTTTATTGGTGACTGCTGTGTGTGTTGCCTTTGTTATACTGTTTTATCAATTGTTTCACTTCCTAAGTGATAAAGATGTAGAAAATTGCATTATTAGTCGCCTTTAACTTTATAGGACGTATATCTGAAAATTTATAGGCACAATGTTTTTTTTATTTACAATTTTTCAATAATTGAATCATAATAGTGTTATCAACACAACAATTTGTTATATTTTAACTACAAAAAAGTTCGAATTGCGAAAACCAAAAAGCGTCAGTGAGCAGGTTGTACTTGCTTATTTCTTGCCAGATCTGAAATTCTTGGAGACGTCTTTGCAAGAGAACAACGCAGATCATTTCCTGCAACAAGTCTGATCCTTCAATTGGACAAACTCCAAATGAGCTAATGGAAAAATCCAATTAATATAAATCAGGCGACCCCAAGCAAATTGTCAGGCGATCCCACTTGGGGTCGCGACCCACAGTTTGGGCACCTCTGATTTAAGCAAACATTGTTAAAAATAACATAATTCCCTGCTTGATTATACATTTTTTATTTTTTCACTTTTTTTAATAATCTTTTTTGTGTCAAAATTAAAAAGGATAAGGAATGTTCCATATGTATCACGAGTACCTTCGTTTTTTCATCGAATCATCTTCAGGTGACAAAACCAATGAACCAAAAGCTGCATAAAAGAAGAGAATTTCAAAAACGCCGAGAACGCCATAGCAGTCGAAACATTCAACCGGCGCAGTTCCAGAAGAACGTTTACAATATCAATTACGGAATGCCAGAATAAGCATAACAGAATAAATTCTATTTACATCAAACATTTTAAAATGTTGTTACTCGTTTCATACGTAATGTTATTTATTGTGGGTTGTTGGGGTTTAATAAAGATAGCTTCAAGTATTTTTACTTTTTTAATTAGTTTCAAAATGTAAGATTTTTGTGTTGTTAACTAAGATCTGCCTTAAATCAGAGGTAGCCAGTTATGTTTTTAAATGATGGTAAATGTAGCTAGAATTTACCAGGTGCATGGTGATCGTACGAGAAATTGTAGTCGTAGTAAAACCAATGTAGCTGCTATTATTATTATTATTATTATTATTATTATTATTATTATTATTATTATTATTATTATTATAGGATTTGCATTCTCCTAAAAGGCATTTTAACTTATAAATAACAATTGGTTCTTTCAAATGTTTTAGGAGTTAGGAAAGAGTTACTTGTCACTACAAGATTTATTGTCTTAAATTTCTTGTAGTAAATAATTAGTCTTATTTTATCATTGTTGTCAATATGAGATATATGATCCAGCAGCACAGCACAACACTACTATTTAGAACTTCAGTGTCAATTTAATTAAAAGGTAAATTACCATCGCTTATCAATCAATTTGAAAACATACTGTTGAACTTCATGAACTTTAAAGCACTCTGAAAGACCTCATCATCAACGACCAATATACTCCAACAATGACTTTCGGATATCATTACCAATTAACTCGATATATGAAGGATCTATTTTATCACTCAGCCACATACAAAACTACATTAAATCTATTTGACCACGAACTTACAGAACACAAAAACGAACACCAAAAAAATTCCTAAATCTTGGACCTACTTGTCACTGTTTTAATATATTCAACCATCAAAACAAAACAAAATAGAAATAGAATTATTATATAAAACAAAGTTAAACTAGAAACAGAAAAAAATACAACACATACCTGACATAAGTGATCTCCTAAAAGTAGAAGCTATAAAAATTCGACACGATAAAAAAAAGAACGATCCAATTTATTATTAGCTCCCAAATTATAAATTTGAACTTCGTAAACATCAATATATCACCATAAAAAGCGGACAAAACAAATATATTTGTAGTACTTAATAAATCCGACTATCACACAAAATTACAAACAATTCATGATGATCACACTAAATTTTTAAAAAATCCGAATAATACAACTAATACATTAAAGAGACAAGTTAACAAAGTTATCACTACTAATAACGCACAAATAGATAATTAGCAATTTCCCAAAATGATCGGGGATTACAAACTTGGTTATTTATACGGAACAGTTAAGATAGATTAACCTAATTCCCCTCACCAGACTATCATATCCCAAATTACTACTTCCATATTCATTAACAAAAATCCTAAATTAACTTATCAGCCGGTATCTACCTAGTAAATATAGCGTAAAGTCCTTATAAGAACTATTACAAATTTTACAAACCAAACAACCGGACAATCAAATAATTGCTTCCCTTGATATAGAAAGCGTATTCACTAATGTACTTGTAAAAGAAACAATTGATAAATTATCAATAATATATACAATAACTCGTCTCTCTCTCTCACAAACACACACACGCACACTCAATCTCCCCCTCTCTCTCTCTCTCTCTCTCTCTCTCTCTCTCTCTCTCTTTCTCTCTTTGTCTCGCTCACACACACTCTCTCCTCTCTCTCTCTCTCACACACACACTCTCTTTCCCTCTCTCTCTGTCTCTCTCTCTGTCTCTCTCACACATTCTCTCTCCTCTCTCTCTCCCTCTTTCTCTGTCTCTCCCTCTCTCTCTCTCTCTCTCTCTCTCTCTCTCTATGTCTCTCTCACACACACTCTCTCCTCTCTCTCTCTCTCTCTCACACACACTCTCTCCCTCTCTCTCTCTCTCTCTTTCTCTCTCTCTCTGTCTCTCTCACACATACTCTCTTTCCCTCTCTCTCTCTCTCTCTCACACACACTCTCTTTCCTCTCTCTCTGTCTCTCTCTCTCACACACACACGCTCTCTTTCCCTCTCTCTCTCTCGCTGTCTCTCTTACACACACTCTCTCTCCTCTCTCTCTCTCTCTCTCTCTGTCTCTGTCTCTCCCTCTCTCTCTCTCTCTCTCTCTGTCTCTCCCTCTCTCTCTCTCACACACACTCTCCCCCCCTATCTCTCTCTCTCTCACACACACACACACTCTCTCTCTCTGTCTCTCTCACACACACTCTCTCCCCTCCCTCTCTCTCTCTCTCTCTCTCACACACACACACTCTCCCTCTCTCTCTCTCTCTCTCTCTCTCTCTCTCTCTCTCTCTCTCTCTTATTTGGTATCCTATACCGTTGGGGTATAGCATAGAAAAAAGGTAGGACTGGTGTCCAGTGGAAGGAAACGAAGTACTTTTACTGCCCGGGGAGCGGTGCTCGGAAATCCAGTGGATGAGGGGGCAGGAGAGAGGTGAAGAAGAGTTCATTCTAGGTTGACGGTCAGGGTCTCTCTGACGATCCGTTCCACTGTTCAACAGGTGTGCAAATAGTCCGCAAGGGACTAGCTAAAATCAATACGCCCTGTGAGCCGATTGGTTAGTTTAAGACCAACTTGCCCACAGTGGACGCATAAGAAATAGGTCCTATGTCAGACTGCTACAATCTCTTTCACCAAAGAAATACTATTTGTTGAATTAAAAATTATAAAACAAGTCCTTATTAATAACGAATTCCTTAATTATATCGTTGGTGAACACATCAGATTAATGGTTGGAAACCTTTAAAATACTATTAATAATAATAATGATAATGACATCCAGTATAATAACCCAAACTAGATTAGATGAGAAAGCCTTAAAAATTATTGTACACCTATATATCTCTTATTGTAGTAGTAGGCCTCCGTCGGTCAGGGTCGACAATAGATGATGCATCCTTAGCCTAGTTGTCCCGGCTGTCTGCTCGGCTGAAGCAGAACTTCTTGATGCTGAAGAGAGCAATACGAGAGCGGCGGTCTTTGTTGCAAAGGTCACACACATGTGTGATCTCTGAACTGTTGACATAGATGCTCTTCTTTCTATGTGTGCGCTTTTGTGCGGCAACGTTTATCGGCTTCTCCTCTCCTGCTTTCAGATGTTGGTTCAGGGTTCCTTTCCATCTTCAGCGGTCATCTGCAATGCTTTCCCAGGACCCAATGTCTATGTCGATCGCCTTCATGTCTCGCCTTACAACATCTTTGTATCGGAGTTGGTGGCGGCCAGTTGACTTTCTACCAGATGCCAGCTCTCCAAGAAGGATGTTGTTTGGAATACGCTCATCTTCCATGCGGTGGGCATGGTCCAACCAGCGTAGTCTGCGTTGCCTGACGAGGGTTTAACATACTAAAAAGGCTCGTGCAGAATAGGGCCACTGTGTTGGACACCTTATCCTGCCAAGGTATGCTAAAGATTCGACGAAGGCTTCGCAGGTGAAAGGTGTTGATTAACTGCTCCTGTCTGGCATGAGTGATCCATGACTTGCTGCCGTACAACAGTGTGCTCTTATTGACAACAATAATAAAATAAGACTTTTACGACAAGGAATTTAAGACCCAAAATCATCAGAAAGAACCAATGCTATTTATAACTATTTCGGAATTACAGGTGTTGTATGTAAAACCGGGTACTAGATTGAAGCTCAGCTACCAATCAGCAACAACAACGAACAGACTTCGACTGTTCGTTTTGATCCGACAGTGAAAGATCGATTATAAACATTTTTTTTTTTTGTTATTCAAAGGTTGAGAGCTACTCACAACTTTTCCGAGATTTTAAAGATCATCACACATTTTTAGCCTGCGATGAAGAATTGCCCCTTGAGCTAAGCAACCAGGCCCTTTCGGAATCGGACAGTTCTGGAATCGATTCTGTGAACGGGTTTCACGATATTCGAATACCGAAAAAGGCACAAATACACGGTAAGAATATCTACATAATCTGTGACTGCATTTCTATATTATCTTTATGTCTATATTCGTGTTTGAGTGTGTGGAAATCTTTGAATGAAAGACAAAACACTCTAAAAATTTAACAAGTGTTATTTTTGTCTGTTTGTCAATGGCAAGATACAGTTTTTTACAAAGATGTTCCTGTGGTCTTTGTTAGCAATAAGAATGTCTGTGGATTCTTAATTTAAATATTTGTAAGGCGTTTGTTTTGCTGTTTTCGTGAAGTATATTATATATATATATATATATATATATATATATATATATATATATATATAGGTGGGTGTGTATATATGTGTGTATATATGTATATATATACACATATATATATATACACATATATATATACATATATATATGTTCGAAACAGAACAAAATGCTACTGATTCTACTCCTTTATTCCCATTCTCTTTTCTACACATAAGTACATTTCCAGACACATACACCTACCCCTATACGCACTGTTTAAACTCTGACCTCTACCTTCTTAGTTTCACTTTTAGTAAGAGATCTACCACTCTGTCCACTAACCTATCCCTTATCTGGACCTCTTACCCTACTCGCTTCTCTTATACCTCCCCCCCCCCACACACACAAACACTACATTCTGGCGCTTACTAGGTTTTAACAGTCACTACGCTTAATTTTTATTTAAACTTTTATTCACTCCAACAAAGCATATTGCCACTAAGACGTAAAGCGGTTACTGTGATTAAAGGCCAGATTTATGGGAGCATCCTGGGTGTGGAGTTGTGCAGAAATATGTTTGTTACTATTTCATTTAAATTAATGCATGTTTGTACAGTCAGGGAAACAGATAACAGGAAGGGAATTACAAAGAAAAGCGGTTTGAGGAAATAAGCTATTAGAATAGAAAGCTTTCCGGCATCTTGGGACCGCTACAGTGAAGGGGTGGGATTTTGTTGCTAGTCAAAGTTATTCTACATTACCATCTTTAACTATCAATCTGGCATTGATACAAAGCTTTTATTCACACCCCATATACCTCAAGTTCTTACGGACCGAAAGTATATTCGCATTGGTCATTTTATAAAGATTTGTATTAAATTTCACTATTTCGTATTACCCATTATATATATATATATATATATTGTTTTAGTATTGTATATATATTTTCCAAACACCCTGTATATATAATATATATGCAGTATATATGTGTGCGTGTGTAAGAAAGTGACAGAGGGAGAGAGAGAAAGATGGAGAGCGTGTGTAATTAGTTTTGCTTTCATTGAGAATATTTACTATACGTAATGAAAGCCGAAGAGGAATTAAACGTAGACATTTTGTATTTCTAACTTCACTGGGCTTTCTTCCAATACGGTAACTCTTCATCACATCAGAACGGAAATACCAATGGTTTGTCTTGATTTCTCCAAGCGCTGTCAATAGAATGAGAAGGCAAAGGGTACTTAGACATTTTTGTAAAAGCGCATACGCTTGTATTTAAACCATCTCAACCTAACACAAGTCTATGTAGAAAGTTAAACACATGCTCCAATACTTGCCTTGAAAATTGGCATTTATAATCATGAATTCATCTTGACTCAAACACATACAGAAGTGTGTATCATTGTGTTTCGTTATTTTCAGCTTCACAACCATTCAACATGTATATTATCAATGAATTGTCACTATGCCAACGGCTCGATTGCAAATTTTTCCACCTGAACGTATCATTTTAAGTGCGTCTAGAATTGCAAGTCGAAAAACGTGATTAACTAGAATTAACATCGTGTGTTGACAATTGTGCTCAATGGTCTCTTTACACTTTTCTTATTCTCTAAATTCTCGATCCAATACTTCTGTCCACTCTTCATTGGTTTCGTCTCGACATCCTTCAGTATTCACCGTACCGATGTTACAATATTTAATGGTGGTACTTAATATCCCCGTTTAATCTGCTTGTGCCCGAAAGCCTGTAAATAAACTGTCAAATTAATTGGTTCTAATTTCAGGCGCAGCTTTACCCAGTGTTCCGCCAATCAACGAAGATTTAAACAAAAGCCGAAACGGCGTGTCAAAACCGTTTAGCGATCGTCCTTTTGCACCAAGAACGGGTGCAGTCAGGGTGGAGATATTAGGACAAACGAGAGGTAATCATCCGATATTTATTTTTTACTTATCAATCCCAAAACAGCTCACAGTATTTGACTGTATTTAATATTAGTTATGTTTTTATTTGAAATTGTTTTTCTTTCGACGATTTTTATATTAAAAAAAGAATAAAGAATACAGCATAAATACGACGACTCGTCTTGATTTAAATGGAAACAGCCGCCTCAAATTTGCGGGCGGCCATCTTTCTTTTCTCGCACGTGACCAACTTCTGTTTGGGACGGAAGAACCACAGGATAAAACATATAGTTCAGATATTTCTAAAACCATTCTGAATTCAGAGAAACATTTGGCGTGAACTGTGATATTTTTACCTGGTGTGCAGACCCGGATCGGATGGGGTAACTTATCAGGAGAAACCGTTTAACACGGAATAAAGAGGCTGGATCCCCAGTTCCCGCACATGAAACACGTGATCTCACCAAGTTTTGCAACCCCGCCAACTCAATATATAAGAGCAACGATCGTCTATGCGACGATTGTTTACGCCACTCCGTATAATTTCTTCTGACCTTTTAAACTCCCACTAACACCCAGTTTCTACAACCTGTAATGAATCGATACTATGTTTGTGGTGACTCTGTCCGAGGTACCAAGATCAAACACCACTTATATATATATATATATATATATATATATATATATATATATATATATTATAATTCAGTAGATTATACAATTTACGACATAATTAAAATTTCAAATATCATAAGTAAGCTCAGAAAGTCAACATTTAACAATGTGTATCCGTATGTACGCGCGTTTCAAAAAGCATTTTATTATCAGTATTACATCCGAGTAAAGCTTCATAATGGCTGCATATGCGACGAATAGGTTCAACGCATTAGACTAATTAGTGGCGTTTCTGTCTTTGCTGGGCGTCTAGTTTGAAAATATATATGCCAAAATAGCTTGAATGGATAGAGAATGTAGAGTTTACTTGCAAACTCTGCGCCATTTGGCAAGATCGGGCGTGTTCTGCCATCATGACGGATGCTGAAGGATGGCAAGTATCAACCGCCGCATCTGCAGGACGACCGTGTTTGGTCGTGTTAAGTCGTGCAGCAGACGGAAATTAGGCAAGTTCACTGCTCGGTCCAGGCTCATCTTGTCCACGGGAAATACTAATACAAGACACGACGTAACAGATATCAAAATAGTTTGATGTTTTTATTAACGTAGATGAAGAAACATCAACCGAAGCCGATCCCTTGAATTTATTGGAAGCAACGCTGCATTTTCATCTGCATTACAAACGTTACCAGAACATTTTAAGTAAGTTTACTGAACGAACGGAATACTTTATCCTCCAGAATTCGATGGTCACTTTCACTAAGCAACTTGCACTGACTAAAATAGTATATAAAGTCCGATTCTATCATTAATGGAACCCTGAAGAACGCTATGAAAACTCACACAAAAGGAAGAAGTCAAAGTCACAAACACGAAACTTGTTGTATGAACTTTGAATTTTCGATCCTAGTCACTTGAATAGAACAGGTCAAGGTTCACTGTATGCACTTCTCGGACTGCATTTTTGTCACTACCGACGTCCCCACCTATATCACCTTATCCGCTTTATCAATGTGTATCTGTAGATTAAATCTGTCATCTGTAGATGTCCAGAATCTTATAGGTGGACATCCGAAAATACATACATGCGTCGTATTTTGATTATACATTAAAATACGACGCCTGTATGTATTTTCGTATGTGTAGATTATATATGTATCTAGATTTGTTATGTATGTAGATTATTTATGTATATAGATTATTTATGTATATAGATTATTTATGTATGTAGATTATCTATATAGATTACTTATGTATCTAGATTATTTATTTACGTAGATTATTTATGTATATAGATAATTTATGTATATAGATTATTAGTGTATATAGATTATTTATGTATCAAAATTATTTATGTATCTAAAGTATTTATGTATGTAGATTGTTTATGTATATATGTATTATATAAATATATAGATTAGTTATGTATATAGATTATTTATGTATGTGAATTATTTATATATGTAGATTATTTATTGTTACACCGGCCGTTCTAACAGAAAAGAAACTACACCGGTTCTGACTATGAATAGTGCGAGTAGACAATCGCCAGGGAGAAAAAGGACAGTATTGTAACTGTCTAGCCGAGTGCCAGTCAGTTTCCTTACCTTTGTACCTTTTATGTTAATACACTTGTTATCTTAACCCAACCTCGACTTGACTTCTTTTTTTTTACTATTGGACTACTTCACAACAGATTGGCAACGAGAAATCGTTGTCAATCACTGCAGAAAATCACCCAAAGTGATTGATATACAAGGATTCGCAAGATCTTCACGGAAAAACATCCTCGTCTTTTCAAACATATATTTGGATTCGCAAGGATTAACAGCAAATGAACCACTACAAGAGTAGTTAAGCGACGAAAAAAAACACACAAACTCAAAACTTGCTACCAAAAATCGAAAACTAGAGAACGCGAAAGACATTTTCAATTATTAAAATAATTGAATACACTGACACCTTTAGTGTTCAAAAACAGAAAGAAGAAAAAAAATGGAAAAGAAAGGTTTGACTGCCTTCTTTTTTTTCTTCTTCAAGTTCACTGACACGTTAAGATAAATGTTATCCGCGTCAACTATTACAGATGTTGTGTAAATTTGTCGTTATTATTAGGACAACATCTGATATTTGAGCAAGATCCGGATTGACTATTTATTAAAACGATCTACCACAGAATTGTCGAGGGCAAAGAAGGACAGACAGTGAAAAATATATATTCGCGTAAGTCATTTGTGCTTCTAACAAAGAACTGTTAAATAAGCAAGTCGCATTTTCACAAAATGCAAAGGGGTTAAAAAGATTTCCCATAAAGCTAGTCTTATTAGGCTTATAGCGACGGACTTGGTTTTGTAAAACTACGTACACATATATAAAAAAGGGACTTTTTTTCTTAGTTTTGTTTTTCAAACAAAAGAACTGGGATTGAATTTTTTTTTGCTAAGAAATAATATATTTCTTGCTTTGTGTGTTGGTTGAGCAAACTAATTATATTAAACACGTTGTGGAAAAACTGATTTTTTTTTACAAGTGTAAATTGTGTGGTGCATAATTTGAATTCGTGAATGATGGACACTGAATTCAAAGATTATCTTTTTCAATTAGTTAAATTCCAAACGGAACAAAATGTTACGTTACAAAGAGAGCAAGTTGAACAACAAATGGAACTTCAAAGAAAATAAGTTGAAATTGGGGAGAAATTTAAAAGAGAGTTGTTGGAACCGCAAAAAGCCCAAAGAAAAATGCATGCTGAACAAAAAGAGCTGGAGACCACACGGGAAGAAAGATTCCAAGAAAGATTGCTACAACAGCAGAAACACTTCGAAGATCTCTTGATAAAACACAGGAGGAACAGAGAAAATTTCTGGAGGCAACACAGTTAACGAAAGCAAACGAGAATCATAATGCATTCTCCCAGACGGCTGTGTGGAGCGCTATCGAAATTTTCAATTATAATCCAGAAGACGATGTCACTTTTACTCATTTCTATAGAAGATATGAGGATAGTTTTTTATCGGACTGCAGTACATGGAAAGACTCTAAAAAAGTTAGATTTTTGCTAAAAAAAAATCAGAAGCTGCCGAGCATACAAAGTTCGTGAATTTTATCCTTCCAAAAAAAACCAGTGAGTTGAACTTCCAGGAGGCAGTTACTTTACTAACAGAACTATTTTCTACAAAAACTTCTCTTTTCCACAGGAGATATTAGTGTATGAATGCCACTAGAAGAGATGAAGACGACTACACTACTTATGCGAGTATAGTAAATAAACTTTACGGCGATTTTAAACTAGAGGAATTATCATCGGATAATTTTAAATGTTTAATATTTATGCAAGTTCTGGTCTTAAATAAAGACTCCGAAATCAGACGTCGTGTTTTAAATAAACTCGAAAGTGAGTCATTTCTAACAATACAAAACTTAGCGGAAGACTGTGAACGTTTTCTTGCGTTGAAACAGAACAGTCGTGACATAGAGGAAAACGGCGTGTCGTACATTAAAAAGATCCATCAGAAGAAAAAATTGACTTCAATGAATAACCAGAGAAAAAAATGGAAAATATCCACCTGGACCGTGTTGGGGGTGTAGAGATAACCATTGGTACAATGAGTGTCCCTACATATTCAAACAATGTGACAACTACCATCAGAAAGGACATAAGGCATCACATTGTAGAAAAAAATCTGGTAGAAAGACAGCCATTAAACTTACAAAAATTGAACCTGAGGAACAAAATATCCGGAAATATGTTCAGGTAAAAATGCTTTTTAAAAAAGTAAGACTACAGCTTGATAGTGGGTCTGACATTTCCATCATTAATGTACAGACATAGTAGAAGCTTGGGAGACCCACTATGATCAAATCACAAAAAACGGCGAGAAGCGTCAGTAGTGAAAAAATAACCTTCGAATGGTGTAATATTCTTAACCCCTCCTCCCATTGAATGAACTCTTCCATCAGGCGTTGACTATAAATGCTTCGTCGTTTAACTAAATTTCGTGTTTTACTTTTGTGAATAAAACCTTTACAAAGGAATTCGGCTCTCTCTTTCTTCTCTTGACTACAATTTTATTCACAAAAGAAATGGACAGAGTACTTCGTCCCGAACGATTCGACACCGAGTCTACAGCCTTCAATGCAGAAAAAATACAAACATTGGAAACTTACGTTTATAAATTACCTACATACGGTTAACAGCACTGAAGAAACTGGAAACACCCAAACCGACTTCTATGCTTTGATAGAGGTATTCGAAATAATTAGTGACACTAACGACTATACATCTGCCATAAGAGCTCTGGACGCGGCCTACATCAAGCCTACTAATATAGTCTACAACCGCCACAAACTTATCACAACAACCGGCGCAAACAGTGGATTATTTCATGTTACAGTTGGAAAACCTTGCTAAGACATGCAATTTCCAGGCCGTGAGTGCCGAAATAAATAAAAGCCAGTATATGCGGGAGGCTTTTATTAGCGGTATCTCCTCCTCCTCAATTCGACAACGACTTCTCGAGAAATCCTCGCTAACTTTTCAGGAAGCATACGAGATGGCAAGATCTCTTGAACAAGCAGAAAAACACTCTGCGTGTTACAACCAATAGAATATGATTTCCGCGCCAATAATCACTTCAAGAGAAAATACAAATCTGGCAGCGACACAAAAAATGAGGCCGAAGGAAATTTGCTTTTTCTGCGGGAATTCTCGTCATCCGCGTCACCTTTGTCCGGCCCGTGACTCAAACTGCAATAAGTGTTTGAAAAAAGGATACTGGGCCAAAGTCTGTAAATCTTCCGTGTCGGCAGTGTTAAATGAAGACACTGATTTCCTTAGTCTCTCGGGACTTGGAAGAAAAAAAAGACATTACATTTACTAAGTGTAAAATAAATGGATCCACTGTCAATGCGATGGTGGATTCTGGTAGTGTGGGGACTTTTATTAACGGCAATATTGCAACAAAAAAAAATGAACCTTAAAATTATTCCCAAGCAAAAAGCAATATCATTGGCCGACCCTAATATGTGTGCGAAAATTGTGGGAGAAACTAAAGTCGATATATCTCTAAACAATAATGTACACTCTAACGTAATAGTGGAAGTCATTAAGAATTTATTTGTCGACTTAATGGTTAGGCCCAGAGCACTTGTAGCAGATGATTGCTCTGTTGTATCGTTTGGCGGGGGAAAGTTCTGCATCCAAACACGGTCGTCTTACAGACGTGGCGGCTGATACTTGGTGCCCGTTGTCATCCGTCATGATGGCTCTTGCCCGATTCAGCAGTTGTTCCATGCTCGTTACGTCCATCCTGGACGAGGCTCTAAGAAGCTGCCTGACATACTGTGGCAACCCCGCCATGAATGCACAAGCCATCCATCGATCGGGCAAAGGTTCGTCAATCAGCCGAGTGAAACGATATATTTCAGTCAGAAATTCGTCTACCGTTTCCTCTGGGCGGAGACGCCTCGCCACAAATTGGTCGAATGCGTTGAATCTATCCGTTGCATACGCAGTCATAAGGGCTGTTTAATTTGTTCCGCGTTTGCCCTTTTCTCTTGACTCAGCTGTGTGTAGACGGCAAGCGCGCCGCCTCGTAGCCGTAATGGTAGAACATGCTCGATTTTTTCCATTGCGCAGAGTTCACAAACTAACTCCACATTCTCTATCCATTCAACGATAGGCATGTCAGTTGTAGTACCGCTGAATTCCGGAATTAGCCGGATGTCGAAAGCCTTGACATCCATACCAAGTATATATGCGCCGAAATAGCTTATAATTGGTAACGAATTCAGAAGTCTATGACTAGACTTCAAACGTTTAACAAACAAAAAAAAACTCAGTTCGGTTCAATTCCTGTAAAAGCACAAAACCCCTCTGTGTAACTTCGAGCTCCAATGAACGAAAACAATTCGGCTCACCGCAGAATCTCACTCGACACTCGCGTTTCTCCTTCATTTTTTTTCTTCTGATTTTCTTGTCTTTTTCTTAGCAGATTTTCCCTCAGTTAATTCCGCTTAACCAATCAGAAAAAACATAATCCGCTGGTTCACTATTTGTCATGATAATTAAATCTATTATTATTGTGCAGCAACCAGTAGATTTGTTACTACGAGGTTGTGAGTTCAATCCTCACTAGAAAACTAGTAAGCCAAAATTTATTTCCCTTTCCATCTGCAAGCCAGGCAAAGGCGGACCCTCTTACTGTGGGGAAGAACTAAGTCCGGGCCACCTTCACCGCTTGATTCTGGCTCAAGATCATCAATTCCGCCACAGTTTCTCTTCCCTTATTATTTTCTCATATTTCTACGAACACAACACCAATCAGCACCAAGTCACGTCGCCACACAATTGCTGAGAGCAAATTCATAAGAACAAACACTGCAAAATTGTTGGAGGAATAAATAATAGAACCCTCAATTTCACCTTGGCGAGCGCAGGTTCTAGTAACATCAAATGAAAACCGAAAAAAAAGAATGGTGATCGATTATAGTGACACAATCAACAGATTTACAGAATTAGACGCTTATCCGATACCGAGTATATCTAAAATAGTCGAGGAAATAGCCAGGTATAATGTTTTTACTACTCTTGATCTTAAATCAGCATACCATCAAATCCCCATCAGTAAGGAGGATCGTAAATTTACAGCATTCGAGGTGGATGGTAAATTATACCAGTTTACTCGCCTACCGTTCTGTGTTACTAATGGAGTAAGCGCCTTCCAAAGAACCATTGACGGCATTGTCAGCGGGGAGCAATTAGTAGATACATTTGTCTATGTAGATAACGTTACGATCTGTGGAAAACCCCAAAAAGAGCATGACTACAATCTTCAAAGATTCTACGAGGTTGCTAAACAGTACAACATCACGCTTAATAAGAATAAAAGCATCGTTTCAGTCTCAACGATAACTTTACTTGGGTACACTATCAAAAACTACCAGATATCACCCGACTACGATCGTCTTAACCCTCTACTTGAGATGCCACCTCCTCTAAATCTGAAATCACAAAAACAGATTATTAGGATGTTTTCCTTCTACAGCAAATTAATCCAGAATTTTTCAGAGAAAATATTAGCACTAAACGACAATAGAGAATTCCCATTATCTTCTGTGGCATTGGACTCTTTTATAAGGCTGAAGAACGACTTGAAATATGCTATGCTGGTAACGGTTGACCCAGAAAAAGAATTTATAGTAGAAATAGATGCTAGTAACAACTGTATTGCGGCTACCCTTAATCAAGAAAACCGTCCGGTTGCATTCTATTCCAGGACACTAAGCCCTAGTGAAACGAAACATCATGCGGTAGAAAAAGAAGCCGCTGCTATTGTTGAAGCTCTACGAAAGTGGCGACATTTTCTCCTTGGTAAACACTTTACTGTAATTACAGACCAAAAAAGTATTAGCTTCATGTTTGATAATACCAGGAAATCAAAAATCAAAAATGACAAAATATGCCGTTGGCGCATTGAACTGTTCCAATTTAAGTTTAGCATCGTTTACAGTCCTAGAAGAGAAAATATAGTTGCTGATACGTTTTCCCGAATATCTGCTCTCACTTATTCCTTACAAGATCTCCGCAACCTACACTCGAAATTATGCCACCCAGGCATTACACGACTATGGCATTTTTGCAAAGAAAGAAACTTTCCTTTCTCACTCGACCAAATAAAAGGTGTAACTAATTCGTGCTCGTCTTGCCAGTATTTAAAACCCAAATTCTTTACCGGTAACAAGGGAACTCTCATAAAAGCAATATTACCGTTTCAGCGATTAAACATGGATTTCAAGGGACCATTGCCTACGTCCACACATGGTAACAAATATCTACTTACGATAATCGACGAATACTCTCGTTTTCCCTTTGCATTTCCATGTAAAGATATGACAAGCAAAACGGTCACACAATGCCTGAATCAACTATTTGCGATATTTAGTATGTCCGATATGATTCACACATATAGAGCGACTGATTTTCTGTCAGAGGAAACTACAAATTACTTACATGGGAAAGGCATTGCTACTTCGAAGACGAGTAGATATCACCGAAAGGCAATGCCCAAATTGAGAAACTAAACGGCACACTATGGAAGGCCATACAAGTAACTTTACATTCTCGCAATATGAGACTATCCTGTTGGGAAGATATTCTACTTGATGCTCTACATTCAATTCGATCATTGCTCTGCACAGCTACGAATACGACCCCTCGCGATAGACTATTTAAGTACAGCCGTAAATCCACATATGGTACTTCTATTCCCCTGTGGGCAAAACCAGGCCAAGTATACGTCAGAGATCATATTAGGTCGAGTAAATATGACCCATCGGTTACACCTGCTACGTTACTGAAGATCAATCCTCATTATGCCCATGTACGACTACCTTCTGGCATCGAAACTACCGTCAACGTTAGAGATTTGATTTGGCTCCCACCTCAATTAATGGAGACAACACGTTAGAGGATGTTTGCATGCCACCCGTAAGTAAGTAAGTGAAAAAGAAAAAAT
Organism: Sepiola atlantica; assembly: GCA_963556195.1. NCBI lineage: Eukaryota > Metazoa > Mollusca > Cephalopoda > Sepiida > Sepiolidae > Sepiola > Sepiola atlantica. The sequence goes on along the minus strand of OY744515.1, from coordinate 180,170,849 downwards.
ACAATATTCTGAACAGATAGAAGAAACACCTCGTGTGGAGCCAGTTGAAAGCGAAATGCCATCCGAGCCACTGCGAAGATCTGGCAGAGTACGGAAATTTCCTGAGAAATACAAGGACTTCGTTACTAAATAAGGCATTAGAGAAAAAAAGGTAACAAAAAAAGGTTAAAAAAATGAATAAATAAAAAGAAAAATTGAATAAATAAAAAGGAGTTAAAAAAATAAATAAAAAAATAAAAAATTAAAAAAAACTTGAAGGGAAAAGTAATATTCTTAACCCCTCCTCCCATTGAATGAACTCTTCCGTCAGGCGTTGACTATAAATGCTTCGTCATTTAACTTAATTTCGTGTTTTACTTTTGTGAATAAAACCTTTACAATGGAATTCGGCTTTCTCTTTCTTCTCTTGACTACAAAGGGGAATTATTGACGAATATTTCTTTCCAGAATAAGACCGAAAAAGCTAAAAGTTTTGTCATGCGAAAATCGAATAACCTCTTTGGAACCGATCTGATTGAAAAGTTTAGACTATGGGATCTGCCTTTAAGCTCCTTTTGCCAAAAAGTTGAGGATTCGAATGTGGTGGCAGAAAAACTCAAGAGGGAATTAAAAGAGAATTTTCCAGACGTATTTTCAGGCGGTCTTGGAAGGTGTACGAAAGCGGTAGCAAAGTTTGAAGTCAAAACAAATGAACAGCATGTGTTCAGAAAGAAAAGAAATGTTCCATACGCCGCTATAGAGCAAATAGAGGGTTCATTAGAAAGACTCGAAAACATGGGTGTCATTTCAAAAATTGATCACAGTGAGTGGGCTTCACCTACAGTTTATGTTAAGAAAAAGAACAAGGAGATTCGGGTTTGTGCCGACTTCTCCACAGGCTTGAACAAGGCATTGAAAGATCACCATTACCCTCTTCCGAGCCCTGAAGAAATATTTGCGAAACTGAGTGGAGGAAAATATTTTTCTAAAATCGACCGCAGCGACGCTTATTTTCAAATCCCTGTCGATGAGGAGTGTTCAAAACTGCTATGCATCAATACCCATAAGGGATTATACAAATTTAACGGGGTCAAGGTCGCCCCTGCTATTTTTCAACAAATTATGGACATGATATTAAATGGGGTGGATTTCGCAGTAGGGTACCTGGACGATGTGTTAATGAACAGCGCTAGCAAAGAACAACACAAGACTCATGTAAACCAAGTATTCAAAAACATCCAGGATTATGGATTTAAACTCAAAGATGAGAAATGTACTTTTTTCATGGAAAAAATAAAATACTTAGGGCAAATCATCGATGAACAAGGAAGAAGGCCAGACCCAGATAGGGCAATGACGATAAGGAACATGCCTGCTCCAGAAAATATTGCGTCTCTACAAAGCTTCTTAGGTTACTACAATGTGTTCGTACCAAACATGCATAAACTAAGATCACCCTTAAATGAACTATTAAGGAAGGACCAAAAATGGGTCTGGACGCAAGAGTGCGAAGAAGCGTTTCAGAAAATTAAAGATATCTTAATGTCTGACTTGTTTCTGGCACATTATAATCCCAAGTGTGATATTGTAGTTGCAAGCGATGCCAGCAACTATGGCATAGGAGCATGCATATTGCACAAAATGGATGATCGAAAATTAAAACCCATAGCCCATGCATCCCGGACACTTCTACCAGCCGAAAAAAATACTCTCAAATTGAGAAAGAGGCTCTAAGCATTATATTCGCGGTAAAGAAATTTCATCGTTTCCTGCACGGTAGACAATTTCTGTTACAAACAGACCACAAACTCTTATTAACGATTTTCGGATCGAAAAAGGGACTACCACAACACACTGCGAATAGACTCCAAAGATGGGGTACCATTCTTCTGAATTACAATTTTCAAATTGAGTATGTACCAGCTAAAAAATTTGGTCATGCAGACGGGTTATCAAGGTTGATACCTAAGCAATCAGAACCATTAGAGGATATGGCGATTGCAGCCATTCAAGCGGAAGCGGAAGTAAAAAAATACGTTATGTGACACGATAAGATAACTTCCAGTAACGCTTGATGAGATTAAGAGTAAGGCAGAGGTGGACGAATTTGTCATAAGCACGAAAGAAAAAATCAACAATAACCAACTAGATGAGGGAATTTATTCAATTTGCGACAACGTCCTGTTATATAGCGACAGGGTTGTATTTCCTAGGACATTACAGAAAAGAATGCTCAAGGAATTCCATGTGGGACATCCAGGCATATCGAGAATAAAAAACCTTATGCGCTCTTTCGTTTACTGGACAAACATGGATAAGCATATCGAAGAAAAAGTCAGGGAGTGTAGAGGATGCGCCTTAGCTATGAAAGCTCCTCCGACTCAGTTCGGATCGTGGACTAAACCGGACCGACTTTGGTCTAGAATTCACTTAGACTTTGCGGGACCACTGGATGGGTTCTATTATCGCATTGTTGTAGACAGCCTAGCTAAGTGGCCGGAAGTACTAAAATGCAAGAACCCCACATCCGAGGCAGCTATCAACTTCCTATACAAACTATTCGCTAGGTTTTGAGTAGTAGACTGCATTGTCACCGACAATGGTACTAAATTCACGTCTACTGAATTTAAACACCTTTGCGAGGATCATCTCATCGAGCATATAACAATCCCTCCATACCATCCAAGAAGCAATGGACGGCAGAGATATTCGTTGACACATTCAAGAGAGCTCTGAAAAAAGCTAGTGGATCACCGACGGATAAGTCAATCCAACAGTTTCTGCAAGTTTACAGAGTCACTCCGAATGCAAACATCGAAACGTCGAAGACACCTGCTGAGGTCATGTTCGGACGCAAAGTTAGATCGATTTTCCACAAGTTGTTAACAAGCCAGGATAGGGCAAACCTAAAAAACGATCACGAAAAAACGGTATAAAGTTGGTGAAAATGTTTTTATAAGATTTACAGAAACAATAGGACTTTCTGGGAGTCCGGCACTGTGGAAAAACAAATAGGTAACATGGTCTATATGATTAAGGGACCAGATTTCGTGCACAAACGTCACACTAACCAAATCCGGAAAAGATACTCGAACAGTGAGGTGACCAGATTGCCCGAGGAGGACATCATGGACACAGTGGTTGATACTTTTCAGGTGCCCATACCAGAGACTGCTCCTGAGATTAGGAGATCAAAAAGAAAACGGAAATCGACTGCGTTGATGATGATGATTCCCAAACAAAAACGTTATTACTCCCCAGACGGGATATTTTCAAAGGGGGGTGCTACACCGACCGTTCTAACAGAAAAGAAACTACACCGGTTCTGACGATGAATAGTGCGAGTAGACAATCACCAGAGAGAAAAAGGACAGTATTGTAACTGTCTAGCCGAATGCCAGTCAGTTTCCTTACCTTTGTACCTTTTATGTTAATACACTTGTTATCTTAACCCAACCTCGACTTGACTTCTTTTTTTTACTGTTGGACTACTTCACAACATTTATGTATATAGATTATTTATGTATCTAGATCATTTATGTTTATAGATTATGTATGTATCTAAGTTATTTATGTATGTAGATTATTTGTGTATATAGATTATTTATGTAAGTAGATTATTTATTAATATAGATTATTTATGTATGTAGATTATTTATGTATATAGATTAATTATGTACGTAGATTATTTGTGTATGTATATTATTTATGTATGTAGATTATTTATGTATGTAGATTATTTATGTATATAAATTATTCATGTGTATAGATTATTCATGTATATAGATTATTCATGTACTTAGAGTATTTATGTATCTAGATTATTTATGTATGTAGATCATTTATGTATGTAGATTATTTATGTATGTAGATTACTTATGTATGTAGATCATTTATTTATGTAGATTATTTATGTTCATATATTATTTATGTATATAGATTATTTATGTATATAGATGATATATTAATTTTAGATTAGTTATGTATATAGATTATTTAGGTATATAGATTATTTATGTGTGTAGATTATTTATGTATAAACATTATTTATGTATATAGATTATTTATGTATATAGATGATTTATGAATTGTAGATTATTTATGTATAAACATTATTTATGTATATAGATTATTTATGTATATAGATTATTTATGTATATAGATGATTTATGAATTGTAGATTATTTATGTATATAGATTATTTATGTATATATATTATTTATGTATGTAGATTATTTATGCATCTAGTCTACGTATGTACATTATTCATGTATATATATTATTTATGTAAATAGATTATTTATGTAAATAGATTATTCATGTATCTAGATTATTTATGTATATATGTTATTTATGTATGTAGATTATTTATGTATGTAGATTATTTATGTATATAGATCATTTATGTATATAGATTATTCATGTATCTAGATTATTCATGTATCTAGATTATTTATGTATCTAGATTATTTATGTATGTAGAATTTGTATGTATGTAGATCATTTATGTATGTAGATTATTTATGTATGTAGATTATTTATGTATGTAGATTACTTATGTATGTAGATCATGTATGTATGTAGATTATTTATGTTTATAGATTATTTATGTATATAGATGATTTATGAATGTAGATTATTTATGTATATAGATTATTTATGTATATAGATTATTTATGTGTCTAGATTATTTATGTATGTAGATTATTTATGTATGTAGATTATTTATGTATATAGATTATGTATGTATATAGATTATTTATTTATATAGATGATTTATGAAAGTAGATTATTTATGTATATAGATTATTTATGTATATAGATTATTTTTCCATTAGATTTTTTATTTCATTTTTAAGGTCTCTTTTATTGTTTTCTTTTTTATTGTTAGCTACCAGACAAATTATCGGTTAAAAATATATATATTTCCATAGTTCACAAATATTTTTCTTCGTTGTAGAACTACGAGTAACCATCTAATGTTGTTTTGTTTTATTTTATTTTTTTTTATTCATTCATTTTTTTCTTCGTTTTACTTTTCTTTGTTTAACATTACTTACTGCTGTCGTATACCAATTGTAATAATAAATATTTCATTTTGTTTGATACATAAAAGTAATAGGTTTGTTGATTGGAGAGTTTTGTAAAGTTGAATGATTTTGTTTGTTTTTTCTTCTCCAGAATTCTATCCGCCGACCGTTTACGATTCGATAGATGATGGCAGCAAACCTGATAAATTACTCACTCTCCAGTGGGTGTATCCTTATAAACAAAACAAGGAGATCAAATGTTATGTTATATACGAGGGTGGATCACAAAGTTCGCGAAATCTTTTAATAGTAGTAAAATGATGAAGTTTAAACAAATTAAAACATGTCAGAGCACTTCGTTGAATGTTTACCTTGCTTTTAATTACTTGCGATCAGTTTCATTCAAGCCTCCGTATTGTGTGTAGCTTCCGAAAGTGAAGCTACTTTTTCGACTATGGAAAACAGATATTTTCAGATAAGGTCGAGTATCAAATCTTTGGTAAAACTCGAATGGAAAGGAACACAGATCATTTAAGTTTTGGAATAAGTTTATGGAACTAGTGCTTTACAAAAGACTACAGTCTACAAGTGGATTCAGTGATTCAACGAAGGAAGTGACGACTTTGAAGACGACCCTCGCTCGAGAAGATCAGGAACCTCAAAAAATGACGAAAACATCGAGGCTGCTCAAAATTTAATTGAAGAAGATCAACAAATAACTGTCAATCAAATAGCTACGTCCCTAGACATTTCCTATGGGGCGGTAAATTCAATTCTTCATGACAATTTGGGGCTGAACAAGCTTTCAGGCGTTGCGGCCTGATCAATAGAATCTTCAAAGTGATCTTTCCTTAACATTATTGAACAAAATTGAAGCAGACAGAGAGCAATTTCTGGCGATAATTATCACCGGAGATGAAACTTGGATTTGCCAGTATGATCCTGAGTTCAAAACATAACCAACGCAATGGATCCACGTATATTTTAAGAACCCATAAAGTTAAAATCTCAAAAGTCGGCTCAAAAAGTTATGGCCACGATTTTCTGGGATATAAAGGGTGTGATACTGATAGATTACCTTGAAAATCAAAGAACAATAACAGGAGTTTAGTATACTGAGGTTTTAAAGACAAATTATATTTTTAAAAAAAACAGAAAATGAAACTTCATGGTGGGGGTCTTGGTTCATCATGACAATTCACCAGTGCATTATTTAAGGGTTGCACAAGATGTCCTTCGAAAATTTCGATGGGAAGTGCTTCCTCACTCACTATAAAGTCCAGATTTAGCTCCATCAAACCTTTTCTTTTTTTATAAAATCCAAAGAAATCTTCAAAGGAATCCACTTTAATGACATAGAAGAAGCAAAACACTGTGACATTACTTGCTTCCGCAAACGTCTTCTAGAATTCTTCAAAGACGGTCTTCTAACCTGGAAACATCGCCTTGAGCGGTGCATTGACCTGAATGGCAACTATCTTGAGAAATAAACTCATGTATATATGTTGTTTTTGTAAAATTTTGATCCACCATCGTAACCGGGCCTTTAACCAAACTTGAAATTTAAATTTGATGACAGATAGACATCTATTCGAATATTACTGGCACTTAGGGTCAAATGTAAGAATTGAGACGTATGGGAAATTAGAAAATAGAGAGTTTCATTAAATTTAACTATGCGTACACGTAGATCATGTAAATTCAGTAATTTACTCTTGTAGACCCGTGCTAGGGGTCACAAAGATAACAACCACAAATTGTGACAGGTTAAAATATACAATGTATTTATTCATAGCAATACAGTAACGCCACTAAATGTGGTAGGAGATGACCGGATTCCTACCATGCGGTAAAACATGAATAGGAATGTCCTCTGTTTGAGTCTTTGCAACCATGGTATTTATTATAGATGGTTGCTTCCATTAGTTCTTCAATAGGGGTGATTTGTACCCCACAACATTTACTCTTCACGTGAAACACTAAGTCATAGGAGGAAGCCAATGCGAAGTAGCAATCGTGTAAGTCTTACAAAAGATGATGCAGGACGGGGAAAGGCCGCCAGCAAGTTAGGCTCTGTTTAACACTCACTCACTCGTATGTATGACGCTATTTCCGCCTAACTTCTATTCCTTGCTATTCTAATAAATCAATCTTATTTCCTGACAGGTTAACCCTTGTTATATCACCGTGACCTCTCTTGTCTAACATATATCCAGTTTACACATGAGGCTGAATCCACCTAAACAAATGCGTTTAAACTAATATTTATACTAAGGTGCACACCTATATTTAATATTAGTGAGTAAATAATCACAATAGATCCTAGGTAGGATTTGAATTCGGCAGAACCAACTCTATAGTCCCCGATGATATCCATTGCAACAACTACGAATTAATACAGCTGAGAAAGGTATTACACCCCAACTATGAATGAAATAATGATATATGTTCAACTAATCGTATACAATTAAGGTTTAGTTTGTCTGATTTGCGGCAAATCGACTCTTAGGGGGTTAAGTAAATATCGAAACATAATACGTATTGTAAACAAATTATATACGATTAATTAAACACAAGTTACTATTTTACCTATATCTAGACGGAAATTGCAAATTTATACATTGATGTTCCGGCTGGTTTGTCTGTCAAACTTTCTACGCACACACTGGTGACGCAATTTGATCGAGACTTGGATAAATTGTTGGTCGTGTCGGCAACCCGAAAATAAGAAAAATTCACCGTTGACAATAACAACTATTTATTGGAACATAGGCGTATAACAATAATAAAAACAAAACGTAATGCTGCTCTTGTTGGGTAAAAAGACAAGTTGAGGATGGTTTTGGTTGAGGAACATTGAAGTTTATTTTAAACTTGTGTCCTTTATAAGAGGTTGAATAGTAAATAATTTCTCCCATTTTCTACTATTCTATGATTGGTCAGTCAATGACACTCTTCGTTTCACACATGTAGAGAGAGGGCCTCAAATCAAACAACAATACAAGATATTGGTCTTTTGCGGTAATAGCACGCCTTTTAATTGATGAAAAGTAAGTGTATTATTATATATGATGAAGGTTCACTCAGTAACTTTTTAAACTGTAAGCACAACTGATTAATAATTTTCTCCTATTATTCTGAACTTTTAACTTATAAATAAAAGTGGGGTTTCTAAAATTATTGTTTTGATAATTCAACTTATAGGAACTTCGCTGAAAGTACTCAAACTATATAACTTTTCCTATTTTTATAAACAAGATGAAACTGGTTTGTTTCTAATGACAAAACTGAAAAGCAGATTATCATATAATATCATGGGATAAATAACAACCTTTTTAAATTGTAAACCAGATTTAGTCAACCGCGTTAGTCCAAACAATTGTTTTGTGCTTGGTGTGACCTTTTAGATTGTAAATGAAATTGACGTTTATAAATTATTGTTTTGACACTTAAACTTACAGAATTGCACTGTATAACGATGCGATCATTACTATTATCATAAATCAACTGAAAATAATATTTGGCTACACTTCTCGCTCACAAGTGTGTTGATCCGTCTTTCGTTTGATACATTTTTCCCTGATTAATTTAACATTATTAACCAATTAATATCGCACCAGTAAAATACCTCATCGTGTCACAGTATCAGTATGTGTTGGGCCAATGACTTCAATTAATTGTTGAGAATAAATATTGCGTTTTGAAATGAAGTAAACTAAATGTATTCATATTTTGTAAAACATGAAAACGAAACTAAGCCACTATTTATTAGGTCAACCACTCTCTAAAGTACTCTATCTGGATCGATATTAAAGACAATCATTATAGAATCAAAAGACCTGTAGTTTAATTCAATGAAGATCTGTTTAATAGAAGAACTGGTGTAGAAAGACAAATGCATCTTATTATGGAAAAGAAGTTTTATTATTTTTAACGTGTTTGCTTTATATGGACGATCAAAGACTGCCTGTCTTCCTTAGCTTTGCAACCACAGATATGGTTATCGTGGCCATGACACCAGATATAACCTCTTGATTCTACCTTCTACCGGGGAGCTTGTTTATTATGTAGGCACAGTAGTTGTGCTTTTTGACAGAGTGAATGAAATGCAGAGACATTACATGGGCCACTCCGAAGACATCACATGGTAAGTCCAAACCTAATTAAAATCATTCTCATTTTCACTGCTATCTAAACAGAATGTCATAAAAATATGAATGTTCCACATTTTCTGTAAATATATATATATATATATATATATATATATATATATATATATATATATATATATATATATATATATATATATATATATTATAGGTAAAAGATGAGAATAAAGAATTGTAAAGATACAATATTTATTAAAACATCAATAGTTCAGAGCAAGGAGCCTCATATCCTTAATCCATGGATTTTCAAAGATAAATTCTTCTCATCAGAGGATGGGGAAGCCGACAATGTAGTTGTAAATATTATCGACAACACTTAACTTTGAAAATTTGATATAAAGTAAAACAAAGTAGAAATAAAGAACAAAATAATGGCCAAAGGTGAAGAGTCTTATGTTGAGGTGGGAGCATAAAATCAGGGTGGATGTTATCTAAAAACACGTCAGGACAAAATAAAATAAAATAAAATGAATTGCTCTATTAAATATATTGAGCTTTACACTATCACGATAGATTATTATTATTAAACGATAATTCAATTATCGTTATATAATTCAACATTTAAATATATATATATATATATATATATATATATATATATATATATATATATATATATATATATATATGTGTGTGTGTGTGTGTGTGTGTGTGTGTGTGTGTGTGTGTGTGTGTGTGTGTAGTATTGGTTATGGAAATTTGTATTTTATCATTTTTCTTCCCATAACGTGTTCCTCATTTATTGTGTCCACCACATTTGCAATTCAATTTATCTCTGTCACATATTCTTATTCTACCACTACTATTGCCTTTTATCTCCTTCTTCTTAACTCACAATTCTTCCGACTCCTCCTTCTCATCCTCTCACATACCTACTACACACAGTATTTATAGCCCGCTTCCTCCTATAACCGTCTCTCTCACCCTGGATTTCCTCTACCTACATCATATAAAAATGTTGAGTCTTGTTCAATGAAACCAAATCACCAAACGAATATGGTCGAGCGAACCCATCAACCGAAATATTTTGATCCAGCTTTAATGATGTGTTTGTGTCCGTATTTGTACTAGCATGTCAGTTTGCTTGTCAACATTTCCATAACCAATTTTATATTTTGTCTGAAATTTTCATTTCATATTTACTGACTTATATATATATATATATATATATATATATATATATATATATACATATATATATATATATATATATATATATATATATATATATATATATATATATATATATATATATATATATATATATATTAATCTAGAACAAAACTTAGATTTAATATACAGAACGTTTTTGTTCTTATCTTTTAAGGGAAGTGGGGTCTGATCAACTCTACTGGAAAGCCATGAGATAAAATACTGTTTTGTTTTTAAATTCCCGAAACAGTTTTTCATGGTAAACAACTTATGATCCCTCAAATAATGTTAAGACTAGCGTAAATTCTTGAAAACAAACTAATATACTGACTGTAGAAAGTTAATTGACTTAAAAGCAAAGTAATTTTCCACCGAAGAAGTGGGTTTGTTTTTTGTTTATGGTTGAAAAACTTCACCATTTTCAGTCATGCTTACTCATTATACCATCTAAAAATGTTGAAAACGATCCACGTTCGTCTTAAACGTCCCTCCCTTTGCAAGCAAAGGGAATGTCTATTGGGACTAGATGTGATCAGTCTCTAAGATATAACATAACGCTATTTTATTTTCTGTATTCTCTCTTTTCACCCCGTTTTTTTTAAAATACCTCGTTCTTTTTAATCCCTCGATACAGCCTTTGGTAAGAGAGGGCGAAACCGGTCGGCTGGCATTTTTTCCCTCTTGATTAACTTTTAATACTGAACGATAGAATTCGTCTTCCCTTCATGCTTGCGATAATAAAATGTTGTACTCCCCAAAAGATCATGAAATATATATATATATATATATATATATATATATATATATATATATATATGTGTGTGTGTGTGTGTGTGTGTGTGTGTGTGTGTGTGTATATTTTTTTTAAGTTTTAATGGTTGAGAAACTTCCGAGACTATATATATTTATATATATATATATGTGTGTCTGTGTGTCTGTGTGTTTTTTATATAAAACTTGTGATATATTAATACTATCTAAAGAATATAAGTCAAATGTTACTGGTAAAATTTACCCGGTCCTAAATCATTCGGGAGAAGATTTGTCATGCAGGTCACAAAACATTTGATTTATCCAAAGGAGTTAGAATTTAATTGTGAACGCACAACAGCACAATCTACATTTCTTGATTTGGATATAAAAAATTGAGCTTGGAATATATATCTATAAAATGTTTGATAAAAGAAATTTCTTTTCATATCGTTTGTATGCCCTTTGTATATTTTGACGGAAGTATTGTGTTCGAATTTCTGAGAATAGCTCTCGTTACTCTAAGATTAATAGATTTTATACACCCAGTCTCTTCTTTAGTAATAAACAAAGTGGAGATCAAAATGAAATATTTAGACAATTTATAAGGCAATAACGCGCCATCCGGACGCTTTTAAGTTGTATAAAATTAATCAAAGTAGATTGATAGAGCAAATCTAAAACTATATAAGAAATTCAATGTAAACTATATAGTGCATATAAATAGTACATATAGTGTAATATATATAAAATAAAAATTACATGTATATATATATATATATATATATATATATATATATATATATATATATATATATATATATATATATATATATATATACTAAGTATATTTTTAATTTTAAAATATTTTAAAATGAAACTAAAATAAATATAAAGATAAAATAAAATAAATAGTAATATAAATACATAAAAAATAAAAGATAACTAAAGGGGTGATAAGTAGTTGATTCGTCCGAACTCAGTTTAGTAAATAACAAATACTTTTTCTTGGGCAAAGACGAACGCATATAAAATATAATCACCTCTTAAGACCAATAAACTCCATAGCACAAAATTAAAAAATTAAAAAACATATAAAATAGCCACCTTCCCCAAGACCTTTCCAAAATTATATTGAATGTTCATATACAACATAACACCTCCGCATATATTGCACATACCAGAATCACAACTATGTCACCCTACCAATCCCAATACAGCCTACCCCTATCCACCACAGATATAACATAAATCAGTAGACACCCAATCTCCTTTTAACATTTCTAACATGTTAAATACATGAATTCCTCTAACTAAACAACTAAAAATATAACTATCAAACTCCACAGAATTAAAGAATTATAGATGCTTGAGACCTAACCCCCTTCGTCTCACACAGACCCTATAATATATTAATAAACCTTATTAGATAAAGCCAACAGAATTAACTAAATACATAAACCCAACACGAATGCATATGATAATGATAGTTAAAACATTAGATATTCCTTAGATGAACCCTTTCACTAACAAAATATATCCTCCGTCAACATTCAGCCATTACATAACAAGTAATCCACTCAAATCCACCCACCATATATATAAAAAAAATATTATGAAAATATTTTATAAAAATAATTTTTGGGGAAAATGCTAAACTATAAATAAAAGTTTTATTAAATCCCACTCAGTTATCCCTAAATATAAACACACATTTGAAGCAGTAAAACAGACAACATCCATCATAAATAATTACATTAATTTTAATAAAACTTAATTACGATTAAGACCCATATATTATATTTAACCCTGACTTAGTACTTACTTCAAAATGGGCATGTCAACAATGCATCGTTTTTAACCGATAAATTCAGACGCCATGCCCCTTCGTTTTCGTTTTTTTGGGGGGGGGGGATGACCTTTAAAATACAAAACTACAAATAAATAAATTAATTAATTAATTAATTAATTAATTAAACACCTAACAAAATAAAACCTTTAAAACACAAAACTATAAATAAAATAAATAATAAATCCGATACATAAAATGAAACCCGATATCCCCTTCAAAAATACTTCAGTATTAAAACCCTTTTAAACGACGAATTCAAGATACCGAAAATCTCCTACGATCTATAAACGATCTTCCAAACACAACCGTTTAAATAAAAATACAAAATTACAAATAAATAATTGAATAAAACACTTAGTAGAATAAAATAAAAACCTTCTTAAAACACAAAGCTATAAATAATAAATAAAATAAAACTCAATTAATTCCCAACCAATATATTTTTCGTGGGGACATTCCAGGGATGCACCGGTTTTATCGATATAATGCCATTTCTCATTGTGTTTTGAGTACGCTGACGAGTCACTTGGGTATTGACTTTTTAAAATGTAAAAAGGCAATCCATCTGAATGAAACCGCGGTACGATTCTGAAATATGTAACATATAGTTTTTAAATAAATTATTTATATATATTTATATATATATATAGTTATAGTTATATGTATATACGTGTAATCAATCAACGGAAAATCATAAGCGTACAGTTTGGACAAAAAAATATGATAATAGTGAATAAAAAAACTGAGAATGAATAAGAAAATAAATAAACGTTCAACTTACAATTTCTGGCCGAATTTATTGGACAATTTTAGAAGCAAAGTGGAGTAAATCCCAATTTCAGTATTTGTTTTTCGGGAATAGTCTGTTGGAAATTTTCTGGAACCATTCCCTTCTTCAAGCCTTCTATGAAGTTTCTCCCACTTGTGCGTTTATGATTTTCCGTTGACTAATTACACCTATATACATATAAATATACATCTAAACATGAAGCAAACGTAAAATGTACTATATGTATACATATATAATTATTTCCACAATCAAACCACGCCGCAGCCAACAACCTATGAAAGAAACAAACCGGAAGTCCAAGACTCGAGTTTCGCCCTCCTTTGGGGTCATCAGTAGAACACATCCGAACTCAGGATTCGAAACCCGAGTCACTTGCATGTTAGGTGAGTACTTTGCCACTGGGCTACCTCACCAAAGACAAGAATGTTTATAACTTACACAGATTAAGCAAACCACGGCGAAACTCGAGTCTAGTACTTCCGGTGTGTTTCTTTAATAGATTGTGGGGTGCGGCGTAGTCTGATTGTGGAAATAATTATATATATCATCTCACATTAAAAAATCTAATATATATATATATATATATATATATATATATATATATCTTTGTTATTGTTTATTATCTATTTACGTATACGTTTCGTCCTTTTTAATCTGGACTCTTCAGCATAGATATATGACTATTCACTACCAGTCATGCGATTCGAAACCCTGGACTACAAGTATTTTTCAACTCAAATCCAACGTCTCTAACCGCTCGGCCAATTTTAAATAGCTAATAAACAATGATACTTTTAACACTTTTGTCGGCGACTTAACGTCAAGGCATTCTACTTCTCTTTAAGGGAAGGAACGATGCATTATAAAGCAAGTGACGTCATGATGTGTTAGTACTACAATTACAGTGCTTTACTTTTTTGAGGAGCGACAAATATATATATATATATATATATATATATATATATATATATATATATATATAAAGGAGTAAGGCTACCAACATTTGTAGAATGTTTTTTTCAACATTTATTTATTATTTTGTTGTTTTACCATTTTATAATTTTATATAACGCGTTTCAAGCGGTGGGTCCGCTTTCATCAGATATGAAAATCCATTTGAAGAAATGTCTTTCGATTTGAGTAAATGTTGTTTCATTTGAGGAATTTGTTATAACAATAACAAATTCCTCAAATGAAACAACATTTACTCAAATCGAAAGACATTTCTTCAAATGGATTTTCATATCTGATGAAAGCGGACCCACCGCTTGAAACGCGTTATATAAAATTATAAAATGGTAAAACAACAAAATAATAAATAAATGTTGAAAAAAACATTCTACAAATGTTGGTAGCCTTACTCCTTTACATATATACTTTTCTCTCGTTGGAACTGCACTAATACTGCACTACCCTCTTTTCGAGATATATATATATATATATATATATATATATATATATATATATATATATATATATATATATACCCTTCAGAGGCAAAAGACAGTAAGGAAAGAAGTGTAAATAAATGTTTTAAGTTGGGTAAAAGGTGTGTATGCTAAAATAGTACATATAATATGTGTTTAAATATTTACGGAAGCAACGGTCAGAGAAGGTTAGGAGGGTAGTCAATGAAGGTAGGAATAAATTGTTCATAAAAGTATCCTTAATATAAAGGTAAAACTAATAAAGTTACTCTGGTCTATCCGTCAAAGAAAACTTCTTGAAAAATAAAATTTATGTGTTCTCCACCAACTGCGAACTTCACCTCTTTCTCTCTGCACTTCATTTTGCTAACTGAGCAACAACACCTCTTCAATCAAAAGAGTACAGTTTTTTTACTGCAAATTGACTCTCAACCAGAGCATACACGTCCATGTATCCGGCCAATCCTGCTAGTCGCCTTATATCTGCCGCATATACGTCTACCGATTCTCCGGTCCAGGTTACTCTTCTGAGCTTGTTATAAGCCCCAAAACACTCTCCGAAAATGATGTCTTCAATCTTGTTTCAATCCTATCACCATCTGCCTGGTTAGCCTCTCCCATTTCCAAATAGACTGCAAGCACATTCCCCTCCAAATAAATTGGGATCAATGTCGCTACGTCATCAATCTTTTGCAGCTTTGCAACCAGCTTTAGCTTATTAAACCACGCGACCACATCGCGTTCTCTTTTAAACTGCCTCAAAATGTCACTGCTTAATTTCACTCGTTCGCCCATTTTCGCCGAAATAGCTTCTGGTCTATCCGTAAAAGGAAACTTCTTGAAAAATAAGATTTATGTATTCTCCACTAACTGCCAACTGCCCCTCTTTCTCTCTCCACTTCATTTTGCTCACTGGGCAACAAGGACTCTTCAATCAAAAGAGTACAGTTTTTATACTGTTCAATCCTACCCTATGCAAATTGACTCCCAACCAGAGCCATCTAGCGGTTAGAGACTCCAAACAGCCAATTTGCAAAGGGGGATAACTCAACTGGCAACTTAACCACAGTTACCGATGACCAAAACAAAAACAAAATTTCTCAAAACCCAGAGGGGAGAGAAGTCGTCACTTGATCAAAATAGCCTCTTCCTCATACCAATTTAGAGGGTAGGAGGGATTCTTGGAATTCTTGGGGGTGAGAAATGAGGGGGTTTGTCAGGCCTGACTTGATCCTATTAGCAGATGGCTGTTAGAACTGACTGACCAGAAATTTAAAGGGTCAATGACGCTAGAATTTTCCAAGTGCTTTGTGTGAGTAGACATCGTGGAACATTAACATAAATATACTTAATTTTCACTTTTATCTGTTTTAATGAATAAATAAAAAATAATATATTTCAATAAATTTGATGAGAGATTTTCATCTATCTTTTCTTTAAGCAACGGATTGTAGCCCTATTTTTACTGAGAACTCTTCGTTGGGCAACAAAAACAGAAATTCTAAGAATCATTATTTTAGAAATTATTTAAATAAGTAAAAATAAAAGATGTTGAATTAAATTCTGGTGCCAACTATAGCTGACGCGCCAGATTTCCGTGACTTCGCGTCGACAACAATCGGGTAGGTCGCGGAAGCGCCCGAGCGCTGACGGAATAATATCATTTTTTTTCTTTCTTTTATCTTATAAAAACATTGACAAAATTTTATCCGCCACCCTAAAAAAAACATTATTTTCACAAAAAAAAATATTTTAATCTGTATTTTTTCTTTGAATTTATTCGTCTTATATTAGCGTCTGCCAGTCTTCCAGTTAGAGCTTGGCAGTTTGAATGCAGGGCTTGGTTATCGCCAAGACCGGAAGCCCTAACCCTACCGGGAATCTTAACCTTAACATTAACCCCTAACCCCTAACCCCTAACCCTAACCCTAACCCTAACCTACACCCTAACGCTAAACCTTAAACCCTAACCCTAAACCAAACCTAAACCCTAACCTTAAACCTAAACCTAACCCATTTTTCTTTCTTTCTTTCTTTGTTTTATGTTAGCAAGAAAAAAAAAGAAAAACAGCGAAGCAAACGAAAAAGAAAACATTGACAAAACATTTTCTTTCTACACTTTTGATTGAAAATGGTTCATTTGACACCTCCTCCCTACAAAAATAAAATATCTATTCATGTATAGTTCTTTAGTTTGTTCGTTTTTTATCTTTTTATCTATGTATTTTTCTTTGAATTTATTCGTCTTATATTATCGCTTGGCGTTTTTGTCTCGGCGACTCTCGGGCGCTTCCGCGACCTGCCCGATCGCGAAGTCACGGAAATCTGGTGCGTCATCTATAACAGCACCAAATTCTGTTATGGTTATTAAATTTTATAAAATTATTTGAATTAATTTACGAATTTATTTATGCATAAACATTACTGAATTATTGAGATATTTTAACATTGTTGATTGTTGTTATATTTGTAGTCTTGCGCTGCACCCGAATCAAAAATGGCTGGCGACAGGACAGCAGGCGGGAAACAATACCCAACAACAGGTCAGACAAAGTTTTAATTCGAATGTGATTTACATTTCATTTGCTGCGATAAAATCGAATAAATAATAATTGTGACTTGATCCAAGACTCTGCTCCAGTTTCACGGAATTTCTGATCAAAAAATCCAAAACGATATGTTTTTGTATTTATGAACAAATCAAAGATAATTTCAACCGCAATGAATTTCAATAAAAAAAAAGAATACTGTTTTGATTTAATGCCATTTTTCATGTTCCATTAGTTAAGACCAAAAATTATTTATTTATTATTGATTAAAAACAGAAAATCGCTTGAGCGAATTGCGCCCGTTATTTTTATTTATCAAACAAAGCAGTTTTTAGCCTGGGGGGCTTTAATAAAGTAAATCCTTGAAAGAATACTGAAGGTCTTTTGTATCATTGAATGAAGACAACAACTATTTAAGGTTTTCAAAAGAATTGAAAAATAATGTCGCATCCAAAATTTGCGTCAGATTATTTTGCAGGACAAATAGTAAAAGTGAAGTAAATGAAATAGTGTGTATGAACGCTCAGCTTCTTTCCGTGTATATTTTATTTTCCGTGATTGCCTCATGGACCATTCAAGCCAACTAAACGTAGACATTGATCAAAAAGATATTTAGACTATCCAATCAGAAAGCTTCTTAATAGAAAATATACAGGTAGAAGGAACATGATTTGATTTGTATGAAAATATATAGTACTTAACTTAACAAAAATAATAACGGTGCTACAGAAGTATGTGTCTTATGAAATATTTTTCCGATGTACGTAGGTGATAGTGGTACTAAATGTGAAACTGAAAGTGACATCTCCTCCGACTTCCTTTATATTTGACTAATCTTAAAGAAAATATCAAACAGTATTATTGAAAGTGAAGAAATCGATCAAAAGTGAAATTTTGATTTCTTACAACATAGACCAATAAATGCCATAAATCGCTTACAGAAGAGATTTATTTATGTGCCTTCGAGTATAAGTGTCGGGGGGGGGGGCTTACTATTACTTTATATATAAGATATAGTTTTATAAAAAATATACTGATGACAAGTAAGATACACAGAAACGTTTGTGTTTCATCCCAGGCTCAACAGGCTAAATGTTACATTGTACATTAGTGTATACATATAGTTCTCTTAACATATTTTAAAGGGGCATTTATTTATTGTCAGTTACGTGCATTAGATTTGAAGAAAGTGCATAACTATTTACAAAGCATTCGTATTCCCAATACTTTACACGTTTCCTATTATAAACAAGAACGTTAATATCTTATTGTCTTTTGTCTCGACTCAATGCATGTAATACTAAAGCTCCGGAAATGTCAGTTACGATAAAAAATAAACACACTGTTTTACCATTTCAAACGTTATTGCTACTACTTCTTCCCCTTATTCTCCTTCCATTTACGTTCATCGCTAAACATTTAGTATGCAAACAAACGACCAAACAATGAAGATTCTTAGAGCTCAAAGATTATGAAATAAATAAATATATATATATATGATAGATAAAATAAAATAAATAAACACACAAATGCACGTGTACCCACATATGTACCACCGAGACACATTAACATTCTTTTACATTGTCATATGTATGAACTGAAATAATGAAAACCATTAAAATAAAACTATATATGTCATTCAATTAAAACTCCTGTTGCCACGGTGACTGACCAAATAGACAACCATTTACATGTTGACCTATTTGTTCTTTTACGTCAAATTTTATTTCACTTTATTTAACGTCCCACTTCTCCTCCAATGTTTCTCCTTTTCCTCCTCTTTTTACTTTTCTATCATCTTACTCCCTTTCTCTCATTTTTTTTTCTTTTCTTCTTTTTGTGTTCAATTCATGACACTCCCGCTATTCCCATCCTCTCACCCCTTCTCATTGTATTCACACCTCTCTTCATATATAAAAACATTCAATTTTCAAATAAATAACCCAACAATATTATCAGAGTTTTAGTATTATATCAATGTTTGGTTAAACTTCCTATTACAATATTTTTGTTTGTATATTTTAGTTCCAGGCGGCTCACATTCGTATCTGGGACAGCAGGTTGCTGAACACGTACGCCATTATTGGACTTGGGATGCTGAAAGGTTCAGTGTGTTCGCTGGGATTTTCTATTCAAGTAGGTCCATAGTTATTATTATTTCCTTCTTTTTTTTTAAAGTCCTTTCTAAATTGTGGAATAATCTAAAGATTATCATACGGGTGAACATTTAAGATCAAATATAGAAACATTTCATCTCTTTATATCTCTAATAGATCAGATATAACACTTAAATTATTCGTACTGGAAGTATTTCTAGCATTCTTGACAATATATAAGCTAAGGCTCCCACCAACAGACTTACATCCATATTAGACGTAAAGGGACCAAGTGTTCTAACTTCAAAATAGTTTCGGACAGTTTGTTTTTTCACCACGAACTTAAAAAATAATGAAAACCGATTTTGTAACTTTTAATTTGAGCTGGACGCTGGGGGTTACCGACCCTCTTTGTTTAGATTCATAAAAATGTATTTGGATGACCGGATATGAAACCAACGATACACTCTTACACCGATAATTGAGCAGTTTAATCAAACTTTTATTTTAATTTTAACTGTATTATTATTTTAACACGTCCGCTGTGTTAGAAAAACAAAGGCTTAAAACGTGACTTGACAAGAAAGAGAACACAAAACAACGGAAGGAAGAAAGGTGTTGCTTGACAAAAAGGTTATATTTTTGCGGACTTAACTGAAGTTTCGTCTGTTTACTTCTATCTTAATCCGTGTGGTCTCAGTGGAAAGAAGTGTATTCAAAGTACTTTTGAATATGGGGATTCGACGTCGCTCATGTGCATAAAATATACATGGAAATACATGCTTACTTGTAGAGGCATGGAGTTGTTGTTCAAACACGGAAGTGTGCGTCTTATTTGGTCAGCAGCCAATGAAGATAAGAGACCGATGCTTTGCAAACCCTGCTCACGTGGGTTTGGCAGATGTGGGGAAAGGTGACCTGTGATTGGTTGTTTTTATCAAATCACAGGGCACATAAAAAACTATTGCGTTATTATAATTTTAAATATATTGTAGGAATTAAACTATCAAAAACAAGTTTATTACAGAAATTATCGGGTGTGACTGTTGATTCAGGAAAAAGTAAGTTTGCAAAGCCAGTTAAATATAAAATGTCAAAATTCAAAATAAACATTGCTCTTTCCCTCTCTTTCTGTCTATCTCCCCCCCCCCCATAACGGGTTAAATAGTATTATTATCTGTGGTGATATTCTCTATCTTTTAGAATGAACTCTTCCATTTTTTTTAATTTCCTTTGTTTATTACCTTCGACTATTATTAACCAGAGAGAGTGAAAAGTTGACAGGAGTGAAACGTATATAATAAGATTGACGACGTATAGAAAAGAACGGTGGATCATACAGCATACATTTAGAGAGGGTGAAAGTGACAGTAAATAAGTAAACGATGGGCCACTTGATGAGTTATTGGCATAATTGGTTGCCATAGCAACTGCCTATGTTTGCTTACACAGACAAAATTTTTACACGGGTGACCTTCTCAACTGCCGAATTTGTTTATAGGATGTTTGCTCGGCTCTTGGCCGTTGGCGGAGATTATTTCAATTTCAAAGCCTCTGATTGGCTGAAACATGTATCTGGTTTGCTGACTGGTTTTATACAAGCCTACGATACGTCCTTGGCATTATTAGAGCAAAAAGGGGCTGCCTCGCTGGTGAGCAGACCTTTCTTTTGTCGGATTACGGTCTGGTTCAGTGTGGTCTAAAGAGGTACGTCCTCACAGGCATTAACTCCTCATTCAATAGCAGGGGTTTATTGCCGATTGATTGAGGCGACCCTACCAGGGAATGCTGGCAATGCCGTTCCCGATTAGAGTGTACCCTCGGGGGAGCTAGGTTTCCCTACCTTTCGGTTTTGTACCACATTTTCCTGCCGTGGGAAGCAATGGGATCATACCTGAAGAGGGCCGGAGAGCACATCGATCGAAAATTAGTAGTAATATAAATGTTGTTTTTGAGAATAAAGGCAATATACATAATGATAATTCCTCATCCCAAATATTTTGAAATAAATTAATTGAACTTTTTTTTAAATTATAATTTCAGAGTAATGGTGATTTCTTACAGGCCGTGGACGAACATGATCTTCATGTTCTTCGGGTGTGGGATTGGCAGAATGAGAAACTCATTGCCCAAACAACGGTAAGAATTCCATAGTTTTTGATGAAAAGTCTTTGACTAATCATGTATTTTCAAAGGGTGCTGTACCTGTTATTTGCACGGTACTTATTTATCAAAAGAAAGTATTATGTATAATCTCATGTAACGCCTGCACCGAAGATACCGATAAGAGCAGACGGCTTTTGTGCTAGTGAGACCGAAAAATAAAGTATGTTATATTACATTCGTATGGGCTTCCATACGTTCTCCCGAAGCCGGAAGTCGTTAGCTGACGCGTATTAAAACTGGCCATATCTGCCACCATTTTGTATTCCTTTTTTAGTTGAATAAAGCTTGGCTTCCAAGTAACACGTGTTTTTTTATTACAATTTATTAAACTAAAAAAACTTTTTTAAAAATTGGGGGGGGATGTCTAACACGATACTAAGATGGATGTGACATGGAAACCAAAATGCCTAGACATTGATCTCAGTCTACCGACAGCTGCCAAGGAATACCGACACTGGCGTGCAATATTAAGTAATTACCTTGAAGATTATGAAGATAGGATACTGAACAAATACAGAGCCCTGTTAAGCTGTGTGAGCTCTAATGTTTATGAATTTATAGAGACATGTACGAACTTTGATGCTGCTATAGCAAAGCTGGACAGCTTGTTTATTAAAACACCAAATGAAGTCTTTGCAAGACATTTACTAGCAACCAGACGGCAGAAGCCGGGAGAAACGATGGACGAATTTTCCGAGAATTGGAGAAACTAAAAAGGAATTGCAACTTCCGCGACCACAGTGCAGAGGAGTGTGGCGACGAGGCAATGCGTGACGCATTCATTTCTGGAATATCCTCGCCTTCAATACGACAGCGGGTCCTGGAAAATAAAACGCTGGACCTTCTGACGGCGTACAGTCAAGCCTCTGCGTTGGATATAGCCTAGTGTAATAGTGATGCGTATGCAACTCCGGATACCTACCTGGCTACGGTCGTGGACCCAGGATCACTACGTGTATGTGAATATAGTTGTTCTAATCCTCAAGTTCCTCCCAGTGAATCGGCTACTGCTGCAACATATAAGAATCGTAAAGGTTTCTTTTGTGGTTTCTCCTATCATCCAAGAGATAGCTGTCCCGCCCGTGAGGCTACTTGCAATAAATGCTCTAAGAAAGGACATTATGCCCGTGTGTGCAAATCTAAGTCTTCAAGTTCAGTGGTAACATTGGTCAGTTCTCACTTACTGACCACATTTACCAACATACCACAGGGACTCGCGTCAGTTGCAACGCATGTAATTATTAACGGGACAAGATTAAGTGCTCTCCTGGATTCTTGCAGTACTGACAGCTATCTTAACGAAAGAATTGTGCAGGAACTAAAACTACAAGTTTATCCGTCCAATAAAGACATTTCTATGGCTCAGAAAACCTTGAATACTTGTTCCAAGGGCTATATTGTTGGTAACCTAGCTCTTGATCTTAATAACCAGTTCTACGTTGCTACACGGTTTGGTATTCTGAAAAATCTGTGTTCGAACTTAATACTTGACCAGGATTTCTTGCGTCAACATCAAAGTGTAACTTTTAAATACGGTGGGCCCCGTCCCGAGTTAACTATGGATAGAGTTCCCCCCCCCCTTTGTGCATTGGCCGCAGCAAAAATAGAAGAGCCGTCTCTTTTTAAAAATGTATCTTCAAACTGCAAACAAATAGCTGCCAAATCCAGACGTTTTAGCAAGGACGATCAGATATTCATTGCAGAGGAAGTTAATCATCTACTCTCTGAGGGCATAATCGAAACCAGCATATCACCATGGCGAGCCCAAATAGTGGTAGTGAAAGACCCACCCACCGACATAAAAAGCGGATGTGTGTGGATTATTCTCAAACAATTAACCAATACACTGAGTTAGATGTTTACCCATTGCCAAGGCTAGACGACATAGTGAATGATCTTGCAAAATACAAGGTATTCTCCACTTTTGATCTTAAAAGTGCCTACCACCAAGTGCCGCTGAATGAGGCTGATAAAAGGTATACCGCGTTTGAGGCAAATGGTTGCTTGTATCAGTTTTGTAGAATTCCGTTTGGAGTTACAAATGGGGTCGCTGCCTTCCAGCGAGCTATGGACAGTATAGTAAAAAGGGGAACCTGCGTGGTGCTTTCCCGTACTTTGACAATGTAACAATTGCAGGACATACTCAGGAGAAACATGATGAACATGTAAAGCAGTTCCTAGACACTGTCGGTCGGAGAAACCTTACTCTTAACCAATCAAAGACTGTAAAGTCCGTGCCTTCTATTAACGTGCTGGGGTACTGTGTTGGGAATGGTGTCATCAAGCCTGATACAGAACGACTTCGCCCATTAAAGGAGCTTCATCCACCCGAGAACTTAAAATCACTTAAAAGGATAATTGGAATGTTTGCGTACTAGGCAAAATGGATACATGAATTTTCTAACAAAATTGAACCGCTAAAAAACGCCAGAAAATTCCCATTGGAAGAGAAGGCCTTGAAATCATTCAACTTGCTGAAAATAGAATTGGAAAAGTCTACTCTGCAGACGGTGGATGAAAACTTGCCCTTTGAGGTAGAGTGTGATGCGTCCGATGTTGCGATTTCTGCCGTTCTTAATCAAGGAGGACGACCTGTGGCGTTTATGTCTAGAAAACTACAGGGCAGTGAACTAAAATACCACATCGTAGAAAAAAAAGCGACTGCCATTATTGAGGCAATGCGTAAATGGAGCCACGATCTGGCACGAAGCCACTTTACTTTGATTACCGATCAGCGGTCAGTAACCTTTATGTTCGATAGTAAAAGACGTACGAAAATTAAGAATGCAAAAATCCAGGAATGGAGACTGGAACTTGACGCATTCAGCTACACTATCAAGTATCGTCCTGGTAAAGATAATGTGGTCCCTGACACGTTTTCCCGAGCATACACTTGTTCAACCTTTAATACATCTACACTCGCTGATCTCCACAATGGACTGTGTCATCCGGGGATAACTCGACTGCTTCATTTTGTAAGAGCAAGGAATCTCCCCTTTTCTACAGAAGAGGTAAAGAAGATGTGTGCTTCTTGTAGGATTTGCGCAGAGCTAAAACCTCAATTCTATCGCTTACCAAAAGGAACTCTTATAAAAGCAAGAAAACCTATGTAACGACTTAGTGTTGATTTCAAAGGTCCTCTGCCTAGTGTCTCGACTAATTGTTACTTATTAATTATAGTTGATGAATACTCTCGTTTCCCTTTTGCTTTTCCATGTCCAAATATGCATGCAGCAACAGTGATCAAATGTTTAGATTTGCTATTTAGCCTATGTGGAATGCCAAGTTATATACATTCAGATCGAGGCACATCTTTCATGTTCAAGGAGCTGAAATCTTATCTCTCCCAGAAAGGAGTTGCCACTAGTAATACTACTCCTTATCATCCAACCGGAAACGAACAAGTAGAGAGAATTAATGGCATTATATGGAAGGCGATTCGTTTAGCTCTTAGATTGCGTAACCTGTCTGAAAAGCATTGGGAACTTGTACTTGCCGAGGTGCTCCACTCACAGAGATCGTTGTTGTGTACGGCAACTAGTGCCACACCACATGAACGTTTCTTCACATTCCACGCCGTTCCTCCCATGAAAACTCACTTCCCTCTTGGCTAATGACCCCTGGACCCGTACTGCTAAGAAGGTTTGTAAGGAACAAAAACGAACCCTATGTAAACCAAGTTGAGCTCCTTAACAGTAACCAGACCTATGCACACATTAGGTACTCAGATGGACGAAACTCTACTGTGTCTGTTCGTGACTTAGCACCTTGTCCCGGAGCCCAGACAATTTTAAGGTCTCCTATTGAGGAACGAGAGAGAGGGGACCACTTTGTACAGGATGATATACAAGGCCATAACGGAGCCTATGATGACACGTTGGTCCAGCCTGAACTAAGGCGATCCAGTCCGGTATCAAAGCCATGTCATAACGGGGCCTATGATGATACATTGGCCTTTCGTAAAGGTGTAAAAAGTAAAAGACACAGGTAAAAAAAAGAGGTAAAACTTAAATTATTGAAGACACTATGTTTTTTTTCTTCTAGCAAGGAAGAATGTTATATTACATTCGTATGGGCTTCCATACGTGCTCCCGGAGCCGGAAGTCGTTAGCTGACGCGTATTAAAACTGGCCATATCTGCCACCATTTTGTATTCCTTTTTTAGTTGAATAAAGCTTGGTTTCCAAGTAACACGTGTTTTTTTATTACATATGACATTGACCTTTACAACAGTATGCAAATTTATCAGTCACAGAGTACACGCACAAAATAACGAAAGTATTTAATGGTCAATTGGAAGTATTAGCAGTAACAATAGTAGTAGTGATATCCTCATATGACACATTCGGCATCTCAAAGATTCTTTATGACAGATTTGGTGCAATTCTGTCTAGTATCTTTTGAGCTTATAAATGACCAATAAACAAAGAAAAAAATACACAAAAATGCTTAATCTACAGACTGTCTTTTTATTGTTTCTTTGTCATCGATAGCTTTCTTCCTACAAAATCAATATTTGATTCTGATTGGTCAGTTTTTCATGGATCTTTGCAGCATGCTGTTAAGAAGGATAAAACGTAATTTGATTTAATTCCTTCCATAATATACTTTTTCTGGATCGGAATTATTTTCAAATGGCTGTCATCGTAAAAAAGGGAGGGTCGTAACTCTTTATTCGTCCATACTGAGTTAGTTTCCTTTGATTGGAACAAAAGATTAATATTTTAGAGAAAAGCTAAACAAATTGTAAGTAAATGCACTCCCGGCCAACGCCTGGGAGTACAACTATTTCAAACATAGAATTGTAAATTGTACCGATTATTCGTATATTTTACAACGTAACTATACTTTTATTTATATTTATTAACTTTTCAGACAACCCCTTATTCGGTGATGTGGTCTGGGTTTCACACATTGGATGATACTTTGCTCATCACAGCCGGACGTCAACATCTTTATTTTTGGAAACTCGCATGGGACCCTTATCGGGAGAGACAAGGGCGACTTCTTCGAGACACACGGAGCGGACAATTCGATGTAAGTCAAGAATGTAAAAAATCATCAAATTTATTAAATAATATTTTTATTGCATAAAGTATAATTAACTTATATATTACGTCATATTGTCGAATATATCTTTTAATATTCTTAAACATACAAAATTATTGTCCGATACATAATAATATTATAATAATGATTGTCTCTTCATTTAGTCAGTACGACCGTAACACTGCAAATACACTCAATTAAAGTGAAGTAATTTACCCAAATTCGACACAGTCGTAGTAGTGTTAATACAGCTTACTTTGTAGATGTAAATAAGAAGCAGAAGACAACTAAATTTTTTTCCAATGTAATTTAATTAAAAAAGCTTAAGCTACGAACGCAAATGTGTATTAAAAAAAAGCGTGAAAAAAAACAATAGAACTCAACTCTATAAATTCAAGCTTGAATAGACGCATATTTTTAACACCATCTGTGGGACGGGTATTTAGCTAGTAGACTAAAAGTAGTTAGCGGGGAGGAGAAGAAAAACAGATACAGACGTCTCTCATGTGAGTATAGGTGCGATTGGAGGAGGTAACTCCGCTTTTTATGCCCCTAAAAGCTATTTTGTACTAGGCATGTATAAATGATTGAATATTCTGCTATATTTTGCATCTTTTAGGACGACACGACTCGAATAATGACATGTGTGTGTTTCTCCGCCATGGGTGATGTCATCGTAGGAGATTCAACCGGTTCCATAACTATTTGGACCCGAGAAGATGATGACGAAGAAGAAGATCTCTTTATATTAAACAGATATTTTACTGACAACATAAGACCCAAACATAAAGTATGTACGCGTTATTACATCTATTATTATTTTAAATGTGTGTTCATCAATGTTTGTGTAAGATAATGAAGAGTGGCAAAAATGAAGAGTGGACGAGTCCATTGTTGGTGGGACGTTGAGAAAGAAAAAAAACCGACTTGATAACTGTTAAAAAATAGAAGGTTCTGCAGTGCAAATGAGACTTGAAAGGCGGCGGTTTTAGAAACGCGAAGAGCCGAAGCGCTTGGTGATCGGAGTATCGAAGTACCGGAAGAATGGGAGTTTACCGATGTTTATGGCACCGATGAAGCTTTATTGGCTATGGTCTTGCTGTTAGGCTTTCGTGTCCGCTGACTAAAAATACGACTGATAAGCAAGTTGGTACTGTGAACGAATCCCCTGACTTGTATTTCATCAAACAGACAATTAGAAGGGCTTGTGGAACAATTGCTTCAGTTCACGCTCTGATAAGCAATGCAGATCAAATTGCTTTTCAATTGGATCTATATATGAACGAGTTTCTAGCGGAAACCAAGTTTGTGACCTCAGCAAGAAAAATACTTTGATGAGACAAAAGTATGTCAAAAGATTTTTTATATATGTGTGTGCGTAGCCGGCGTAAACCATCCGGTGATGGGAAATAAAGAAAACCAAAGTTTTTCCATATACGTTCTGTTCTTTGTCATTCTTGTTGGAAAGAAAGAACGAGTAATGCAACATTTGTTTCACTAAGGATTTTATTTTCTTATATACTTTCATCCCACAAAATACATGCTATAATAAATCCATTAGTTCTGAGATCGAGTTGTGTTTGAAAAAAAATTGTTTTAATTGTTCAAGTTAGCAGTAATTTATAATTAACTGAACAAATCACCTATCTCACTCTTAGATATCTGTGTATTTCTCTTGACCTCTTTCACTCTATGTTGATTCAACCACTCTCATATATTTCTTAATGCCTTTTGAGGCATTTAGAGAAAGAGTGACTTTCTCTTTTCAGCTTGTAATCTAATTTATATATGGTTATCTGCACACATCACAAACAGTATGTAAATTAGATGGCAAAATAGTACGTCTCTTTACTTCTATGTAAGAATAATAAATGATAATAATTATTCTATATAATAATAATAATAATAATAATAATAATAATAATAATAATAATAATAATAATAATAATAATAAGAAGAAGAAGAAGAAGAAGAAGAAGAAGAAGAAGAAGAAGAAGAAGAAGATACTTATTATTTTTAGTTATGCAAATCTTAAAGGATATGTCACAGTTTATGAATTTTCGAATGGAATCAGAGTAGAATAAACAGTGGTCGAGCTTGTGACTAGACGGATCACGGGTACGTCTAGTAAAATATATAGAGCAAATATGTGTGCGTGTGTTTTTCTGTCTGGCCATGCATTAGTTCTCAATCCTTGATCTCCGAGCAAAAGCATAGTTAGGATCAGCAGGTTCTCACGGATGTTTTAGCCTCGTTTTTTTCTATTAAAATGTAAGAAAAAATCTGTTGTTGCTTTTTTATGAAACCGTGTAGTAGTCATAAACATTGACATTTCTTTCCTCTGATAAAGACCATCACACGATGACCAATCAGACACTAGGA
>OY744515.1:180091458-180136458 GCA_963556195.1 Sepiola atlantica | reverse complement strand
TGATTATCAATCGTACTTAGCTTAACATTTTACTGCAGTTACACAACATTATTGATCGACAGAAATGCACCTGACTGGTCTCAAACATCTGGCATTATTTGAAGTGGATTTTTATGATAGGTAAGGCAGCAAAATGTTAAGATAAATGCTATTATTCTCGTGTATTTATCATCCAAAAACAGCACACATAAGCGTCCATGTTTCATCCCCGCGAGAAATCATCAAGCTAAATGCTAAAAATATATGCACAATATATTATATCATGTATTGATATTATATGCGTATATACATGAAATAGTAATTTGCATATATATAGATAGATAGATAGATAGATAGATAGATAGATAGATAGATAGATAGATAGATAGATAGATGTGTGTGTAATTTACTATTTCATGTGTATATATATATATATATATATATATATATATATATATATATATATATAAGTTGGATAATATATAAAGAATATATATAAAATCAAACAAAGTTATTATTCAAAATTTAACATACTGAATTGTTTATTTTCTCTTACATGTTCAACCTAAATAGTTCTAGTCTCCTTACATCCGGACATTCCTAAAAAAATATTTTCTCGTCAGAATCTTATATAGTACGAAGATGTTTAAATATACTTTAAACTGGTTAAAATATATACCATATTCTTCAAACTGGTCTATTTTGAGAAAATCAGCCTCTTAGAAACCTGAACCAACAGCCTGTGTCTTTTGCTTGTCTTAGGCTGTTATGATAATGAAATCTGGGACCCCTCTTGTCAACGTTAAAGATGAAAGTATACCTACTTGCAGACATAGGAGAAAGTATAAATACGATCACTTTTTAATGCTAAGTGATAGACCCCCACCCACTATCCTAGCCTTCGTTAAAACTTCTTTCTCCTTACCCCTCATTTCGCTTAAAACTGCTTTCCTCATTTTTTTTTACTGTATCCATACCTTAAATTACCCCTCAGTTTTACTTTTCCTATTCCCTATTAATAAGTTTATATGAATATCGTTTGTTTGAATCTTATTCTTTGATATAACACTACCCCTACTCCGTATTAATAGTCAGCATAACTGGCATAAGGCCACAATAAAGATATACTATAACATCGTTAACTGATCAACTGGGGAGAGAAAAATTGGTGTTCTTAACCTCTGTACTGGCTCATCGTTTCAGAGGTAGAGGAGAACTTTAATGAAAAACACAGATTACTATGTATACGATCCTTCCTTTCACCCTTCTTCATCAACGTATTTTCCCTTTTAGGCTCAACTGTAGACACCCATATAGGGAAGGCTCACTATTTTTTTAAAGAAATAATTATAAAATGATAATTTAAAATATTTTTTTAAATAATGAAAATAATATTTTAAATATCAAATTGAAATAAAGTTTTAAGATTTTACAGCTTTAAAATCCCATTAACTCTAATCAGTATTATTATCTAATCAATTTTCATTAATGACACGCCCAATTTAGGGCGACTGAATGCAATACTCTGTATATATATATATATATATATATATATATATATATATATATATATATATATATATATATGATGGACTCTCCCGTCGATTGCGACGTATGAGGTTCCAACAACTTTCATTTGTGTTTTGATCGTTCATGACACATGAGTCCGGCAAGAGACCTGCAAGGAAAGCCGCAGACAGTGCAAGAGTGTGAGTAATCGGATGCCAGGTGTGGAGCACTCTCTCTAGCTTTTCGCCTAACTCTGGTAGTTCTCATATTATCCACACAGGTCTCGTTGAATCTCTCCAGTCCAATGCAACAAGCTGCTCGCCATGTCTTCCTGTCTTTTGTACAGTCTTCAAAGTTTTTGGGGGGTACTCCAATTGCCGTCAGCGCATCTTTCAATTTATCCTTGTACCTCAGCAAGGGCCGACCAACATTCCTGTTACCACAAGCTAACTGACTGTACATCAGTGCTTTAGGTATCCTCCCTTTAGGTATCGTCCATTCTTGCTACATGACCAGCCCATCGCAATTGAGACTGCAACAGGAAACTTTCAATTCCACCAATATGGCATCTGTTGTAAAGATCGATGTTAGCGACTTTGTCCTTCAAACTAAGTCCACATATGGTCCTAAGGCAGCTCCTGTGGAACACATCCAATTGGCGAATGTGATGCCGGTAAGGCGTCCACGCCTCACATCCATAGAGAAGACCTGTCAATATTACAGCCCTATACACATTGATTTTTGTCTTCAACTTAATGCCTCTGCTACTCCAAAGACGATGTTTCAGCTTTCCGAAGGCATTTGCCGCTTTTGCAATTCGGTTTATGATTTCATCATCAAGTGAAGCAGCAGAATTAACTTTGCTACCTAGGTAGGTAAAGTTTTTGACATAGTTCATTGGTCTGCCATCCACTTTGAGTTTTTCTAATGGAAATTCATGGACAGGCTGATTTTGTTTCACTCCTTGAACTTGTTTAGGGGTAGGGCATGGTTGATGGACCACCTCAGTCTTCTTTAAACTGATTGTTAAACCAAAGGCCCTACATGCACCTGAAAATTTTGTCAAAAGATTCTGAGCTTCTTCAAAAGAAGTCGCGACCAGGGCAGCATCATCTGCAAAGAGAAGGTCCCGAATGATGGCTTCTCGAACCAAGGTTTTGGCTTTAAAACGCTGATGGTTAAAGAGCCCACCTGTGGTTCGGAATTGAAACTTAACACCTGTGCTTTCATCAGCGAATGCGTGCCGAAGCATCACCGAGAAGAACAATGCAAACAGCACAGGTGCCATCACACAACCCTGTTTCGTACCGTTGGTAACTTCAAAAGGCTCTGAGGTTTCCCCATTGGAAACGACCTGTGCTTTCATCCCTTCATGAAAGGAGATTATGACATCAAGCATGTTGTTGGGGATTCCAAGCTTATGAAGAACTTTCCAAAGTGCTACGCGACTGACCGTATCGAATGCTTTTGTCAAATCAATAAAAACCATGTACAGTTCCCGATTTTTTTCACGAACTTTTTCAGCAACTTGACGAAGGGCAAATACCATGTCGATTGTACCTCGACCAGAGCGAAAACCACATTGGGACTCTGGGTAAATCTCATCAATAAGATGTCTGATGATCCTGTTCAGAATCAACCTTGCAAGAATTTTACCTGCAACAGAAAGCATATATATATATACTAGCAAATATATCCTTCCTCTTGTCGCATTTTGCTAGGCTGGGATGATATCATGATGAACGAACTACATACATTGACCCACAAAGGAGGAGGTAATAACGAACATATACTACACTAATCTTCAAAGGAGGAGGTAATCTCTGGTAGGATGGTATCATGACATCATTACAGGTACTACAATACCCCTTCCAAAACAGAGGAGGTAATACCTGGGAAATATCACCATAAAAGCAGAAGGTAATGCCTGTGAGTATAGTATCATAGCAACAGAAAAGATACTACACTACCACGTGCTTCCCCCCCCCCCAAAAAAAAAAAATAAGGTAGTCCCTGTGAAGATGATATCATGACAAAAGAACAGATACTACATTAAGCCTCCCTCACAGGAGAATGTAAGATCTCCCATCCCCTTAAAAAAGGAGGTAATTCCTCGGAGGACAGTCCTATGACAACAGGACCAATACTACACTAACGTATTCCCATTAAAAGATAATATAATAATAGATTAAATCAATTTGTTGGGGGGCATTCATTTATAAATGCCTAGTCATAAAAAAACAATTTTTTATACTTTCTTGGCTATTTTCCCTAAGATCCCACTTCCCATTTTATTCCAATGAATTTCTGTAAATAAATGTACTTATGAAAAAATGTTTTCAACAATTTAGAAGTATTTTAAGTAGGAGTAAATGTGGTATTGTGGTGACTAAAGTGATTCTAGTTAAGAGTAAAATAGACATTTTTATAAGTTATGACCAAGGATGACCAACGACCTCCATTTTCCCTATATGGTTCATGGCCTTGTGCTTAATTTGTTCGTTATTTAAATTTTTATATTTTGTGCAAATAAATAATTTAAAGTGTATGTTTTCTCAGCATCTCATGTATTCTTTTACTATCGATGAAACTATTGCTTCAAACAATAAAACAACAATAACAATAATACGGCGTCGTTAACAGGAGATAGAAAGAGAAAAGGGGAGATAAAGTGATGAGGGATGAAATTAGTTTATTTTTTAAGTAAAACTTATCTCGCGTTTATTTTTGAAAACTTTATTCGGATATTTCTTCATTACGTAAGATGTAACTCGGGTTTTTGGGGGTTTTTTTTTTGTAAGTTTCACCTCGATTAGTTGTTTCGGTTTACAGTAGGATTTACCTCGCGTGTGACAACAGTAACTATCGTTGATAAAAATAAATTACTATTCTCCCGGGTAATACCGGCTAGCCCTGCTAGTTTAAAATAATAAACTTTTCAAACACGAAACGTTAACATTTTGGTAGTTTTGAAACATTGAAATGTGACTGAAAGAAAAGAATGAAAGAAGACGCAAATTTGCCATTTCACTGGCAATTTAGAAAAATCGAGTCGGTCGCTTTAAAGAAAGAGCGACCGACTCGATTTTTCCGAAACATCTGAACGACGTTAGAAAACGATCGAACACAAATACTAAATATTTGTCAAGAAAAGAAAACAAACTTGAAATCAGAGCATTTGTTATATGAAAAAAAATCATTGAGTTAAAAAGCAATAACAAATTATAGCTAATTAATAAATTAACTTTAACAAAATCAATATGCAAATTAGTTAACCTTACAAATCTGATATCATACCTATATAAACGGTATATATATAACAGATGGTGCATTTATTAAATAAGTTGAATTAATTAGGAATAGGCTGTTTTGATTTTACCGTTCCTGCGAGAAATGGGCCAAATTTTTGCATTTATTCATTTAGATATATATATATAATCACCAATAGTTTTTTTTTTAACTAAACCATGTAATTCCATTGTATTATTTCTTCCAGCTTCCGGAATCAATCGGAAACATCCGAGCTCTCGTCACCCAAAATACGGCCAGTACAGATGGAGCTATATATCTGGGCACAACCAAAGGTTACCTGTGGGAAGGCTTTCTACAACACAAATTTACACCGGTTGTTCAGGTAATGCCGTACGAAGACGAATATCATTAAGTTAAAATATTGAACGATGATTTTTAGAAATGTTCAAAATCTATCGATTACGTAAAACAGTGGCACATTGAAATAAGAAATAATTCTTGTACATCGGAATTTTTAGATGAGCATTGATAATTTGTATTATTTGGATTATTCGGACTACTGTTCTTAGATGCTGTTTTCACAAAGTTTCGGTCGATGTAACATTCGACCTTCTTCAGGTGTATCTTGTCGAACTCGGAAATCTTTCTGCCGAACTCGGGAATCTGTACGGAATTTCGAACAGAACTCTTTATTTAATCCACGGGGGTAACATGCTCTTATTTAGTCAGCCATGACCGAGCAGAAGTCCTAAGTAAGTCACAATTGAGAAGAGTGTCACTTGGAACTGAATTTTACTTAGTACTTTATCTGTTACGGGTCTTTGTGGACAGTTCTAGTATGAATGTGGGGAGCCTTTTCGGTCGATGTAACCTCCGACCTTCTTCAGAAGTATCTTGTCGAACTCGGGAATCTTTGAGTCGAACTCTGGAATCCGTACAGAATCTCGAACGGAACTCTTTATTTAATCCCCGAATAATCAAAAGAATACCAATTATCAATTCGCATCTAAATAATTCAGAAACGTGATAAGATAATGTCGTTTCCGTTTCTGTTTATGAAATTATTTGATGTAAATAGTTTCAGAAACTTTCAATACTTTAATTAGATGACGATTTTCTAAAAACTTTAAAGCCGGGTTAAACTTTTTCAAATTTCTTTCACATTCCGAAGGGTCGCGAAGTAAGTTAATCTTTTTTCAACTATTAACTAACGATTAAAATGTCTGACTGCATTAAGAACAAACTAAAATGCATTCTGGTAGATTTAATTTCGTAAATTATTTGTTTAAATAGGATTTTTAAAGTTTTTTACGCCAGTGCATTTTTTATTTCAATAAATAATCGATTAATAGTAAATTAAAAATCATGTGTAAGTTACGTAGATTCGCGAAACACATATACACAGACACATGAGAAATAATTCACACATTTTTATTAATATAAAGATTTTATTGATATTAAAACTTATTGCAAAAACCCGCGTTTATTATAAAGTCTTTTTTATGGTTTCTTGAAGTTTTATTGGGTTTCTTGCGTTAAGAAATTTATTTTATGATACTGGTGGCGTTTCTGTATTGTGGAAGGAAACGTTTTATTGTGAATCGAGTCCCCCGTAAACTTTTAGATTGCTCTTCCTTCTTAAGTAAGTAAAAAAATGTTTCAGTGATGTGTGGCAATAAGTAATCGAGTCAGATTACTTCTTACCGAAACAGACTATATTATCGGCAAGTCGAGTACAAATCTTATCGATTCTATTAATTTTGCTCAGACGGCTGGAAAAGCATGAACCCCACTTTCGCCAGCGATAGGTAAAATAAAATTGGTTGTTTTGTTTTACGGCATATCAACCCTTTTCGGATTATTTAATGCCGAGTACAGTAATTTTGGTAAAAAAAAATTGTTTCAAGTTCTATATATCTTCAAATATTTATTCATGGTGTCTCGTTTGGTTGTTTTGTAGAAGAAAATTGTTGTGTTTTATTTTTGGCTTTGCAAAACATGATTGAGTTTTGGAAAAGGGAAGAAAAAAAACGATAACATGAATGTTTGGTGCATTTTTGGTCATGAAGCTGGTATCTTCAGACAGCCTGATCTGGTAGCACCAGGAAAAAATAAAATTGTATCTTCTGTTAAATACACAGTTTTTCGGTAATAACATTTTTTTTTTAATCACAGTTCTATAAAGGTTTTCTTTATTTGTTGTATTCGTACGAAGTAGAGTTATTTCGGTTCTTTTATAGAAGAACCCCGCCACAAACTCTTACCCTACTTTTGTGAGTCCTGTCTAGATATATGTCGGGGTTAGGGTTAGAGTTACAGTTAGACCATACAAAATGCAGAATGAACTACATTGTGGAACGCATCGCGGAATGGTGAACAGTTATCTGTATCAGTTTATGCACAGAAAGAAATATGAAGGAAACAATCTTTTTGTGCAAATACGCAATGTCACGAATGGATTACAAACTCGGTACTTACACAAATTAGGACCCACGATAACTTTAATCTTAACCCTAACTCTAACCCTAATCTTAACCCCCACCATAACCATAATCCTAACGACGGGGTCAAAGTTAGCGTGGGTCTTAATCTGTATAAGCATCCCATACTCTAATCAAACGTTTGTCACTACAAACCGCATTTTCTCAGGGATTTATTTTTTTTGCTTTGTTTTTTTTTTTTTTGTTTGTTTTTTCTTTGATGGCGGGCGTATTTTCTTAGCGGGACCAAAAATCCGTTATTTCGATTATATTATTAACAAGTTCGTCACCATACGTTTTCAAGTTGAGACCGGGTAAAGAATTTGAGGACATAGTTAACATCACATGCAGCAGTTTGCTACAGGCTGGCACACAGCCGCCATATTATTTAAATATCAATGACTTTATGGCCCTGGAGTTACCAATTATGGCGGGGTGTTAAGAACAAAGGATTAACCACTGTGGCGAAGGATTGCCGGACAAATGGTTATGAATGAATGAATCCCCCGACCTAAGGGTGTGGGAGAGATGCCTTTGTAGCAGTATGTCATCCCACTGTTTTTGGACGTGGCCAGACCACGTGTGGATTAAATTAATAGGTTTAGACAAACAAAATTAATAATTACGAGGAAAACATTTATATTAAACAAAAACAATTTATTTAACTAAGACATTTGTAGAGTTTCGTCAGTTCATATTTGTAAGGTGTATATGCGATGCGTGTTTGCTGTATTTTTTGTGCGGCCACTGAAATGATGTGTATTTGAAGACATAGTTCCTCATTCGAATTTAAAGAGATTACCTTTTTGTCTACCCCACCTGCTCGGTCGAGCCGGGGGGGAGGGGGGCGTCGACGATCTCCTCTGTGTGCGTTCGCCCAGAACACGGAAGGAAAAAGAGAAAGAAAGGAAGTGCGTGCCTTCTTTTATAGACACTCAAACCACGCGTGGTCAAGCTGACCTGTTGGTCCCTGATTGGCCGGAACTTCTGGCAACGTGATTTCACGAGATCAGCTTTCTTCTCTACCTTAGAGACGAAGAAGGACTGAGCAAATAAAGAAACAAAGGTCGCACACATGTCCCCTTAGTTGTGCCGTCGGCCACAACTTCTTAGCTGCCCGCTGATTGGTTCAGGTAATTTACTTCTTCATTGGCTTGACCTATCAGTGGCTTTCTCTTAAGCGAATCTCTCTCTCTCTCTCTCTCTCTCTCTCTCTCTCTCTCTCTCTCTCTCTCTCTCTCTCTCTCTCTCTCTCTTACTTTTCTTCTTCGACAGGAAACGCCTCTCTCGACATGTAGACGACTACTACACCTGGCCGGGCTACCTAGCTCTGGTCACTGTCGACCACGAAGTACCGAAAAGCCAAAATGGCTACTGCCTCATACACGTGGACTTAATATAAAACACACACACACATAACTGCTTACATGTGAACAGACATACATACTTACATACACACCTGGACGCGTCCTGGCACTGTAGCCGGTGTACAAACATTCAATATTATAAACTATTCTCTTTTCCCTACTCATAGGGAATTCTGTTCCGATGGATACTGCACCCCATAGACTGGCATTATCTTGGCCTTCGGGGCTTGATTTACGCCGGTCTATGAGTCTGTCCTGTGCAGTTCTAGGAGGTCAACCCTCCCAGGCTTCGCCTCCCCCTTTGGGGAGGAGTAAGTTTATTGCTTACTGCCTGAGGCGCCCCTACCGGGGAATGCCGACGGGGCTGCCCAGGCAATTTTTAAACCCCACTTTCCCGACCCGACCTTGGGTCACATCTTACTTTTGGGAGTAAGATAAAAAAAACTGGCCTTGTGCCTAACTCCTGGAGAGGAGTAAATCAATACTCATAGGGAATTAAAGTAATGGATTTCCTTTACTTTTGTCTTCGTCCATACTTATGGACATACTAACCTCTTTCCCTTTTGTTCGCGTACTAACGAGGAAGAGTTGTTTTATGTATTAGAAATGGACTTCGTCCCATTTTCTAAACACATACTTAATAGGTTGGTTAGTGAATTGCACTAAAGCCGTAACCTTGAAGTGTTCTCTAGCGTTCTGTTTTGCCTGCCTCATTTCTTATTTTTATGGATAAGGTACGCCAAAGACGAGCATTATTCTGGTCTCTCTTAGTGTGTTACTCACCTGAAAGTCAGCGTATATTCCTCAACTCGCCCGAGTGACATTGTTTACTTCCTCTACATTCGACACACGGCCTAGTCTGACACGGGGTCATTGAATATTTTACACTTTAATTATTTTTATAATACATCATTTATGATAAGTATCGTGATTTGACGTTTAAAAAAACATACAAAAAGATCGATATGCCGTAAAACAAAACAACCCAATCGTATTTTGTTACCAGTAAGCAAACATTTATCCATAATTTTCCAGTTTTGAAGAAAGACTATTTTTTTTTCAGAAAACCAAGTATGCTTTCTTTTTCTTTTTCAGGGTCATAGCCAGAGTGTAAGCGCTGTGGCAGTCATCCAAGGGGACTCGGCTTTCGTGACGGTCGGAGTTGATCATTTAGTTATCAAATGGTCCATGGAAAATCACAATGTCATCTGGAAAATTATGCTTGAGGTAATGCACGGACTACATGTGAATATCGATTTATTTTTGGTTGGAAGTGAGATATCGTTTCTTACAGAAATGTGTTTCTTCCAATGCGTAAACTCATCGGTTTGATCAGTGCAGGGATACTCGGCGTTGCCCGGGAGCATGATTAACAAAATAGAAGAGTTAAAAGAAAAAGTGTAACATCTTTCTTTAAAACTTCTTTCTCTTTTTCTCTCTACACAGCCTCAGTTAGTTTTTAAAGACAGAAATACCCCCCTCCCCCTTCCTCTCTCTCTCTCTCTCTCTCTCTCTCTCTCTCTCTCTCTCTCTCTCTCTCTCTCTCTCTCTCTCCTTCTGTAGAGTTTCTCATAAAAAATAAAGCACGGGGTAAAGTTAACATTTTATTAAGACTTCGGCTACTTCAAGCGTATACAATACTGAATCAGGCTAACCGGAAGTATATGATTCTCTCAGTTCATATTTTCTATGAAAGTACATCCCCTCTCTCTCTCTCTCTCTCTATATATATATATATATATATATATATATACACACACATATATATATATATATATATATATATATATATATATATATATATATATATATATATATATATATATATATATATATGTGTATATTGGCAACTGGTTCAATAAAAGAATAAATATAGAAAGAAATAACAAAGACAAGAAAACGAATAAAGTTGGCTGACTGACCTATGTTCAGTATTGAATCAATTAGCCGTAAGAATGACAATAGTAATCCCCCGCAATGTACTAATCTGGTCCCTGGTAACCCCAAGCATGTGAATATTACAATATTTTACCGTAATCAGAGCGATATCACACTGAATGCGATGATATTTGTATATCTTGTGTAGTTTATGACTTTTAGTCTGACACATACACACAGAACTACGACTTTCTTTATATAACCGATATTACCGGTGCTCCACAAAACGCCAGGAGGTTTATCATAATTGAATCCCTGCATCACGTACTAGAAAACAGGTTGTTCAATAAAGTCTGGAATATTGGCTCTGTGCCAGGCAACAGTGTTCCTTTAGATCAATCGGTATGGACTTTTGCTCCATTTTGTACCATTTCCATTCATCTCCTTTCATTGCTTTGATAAGAATAACGTGTGTAAATACGGAAGGTTGGCCTAAATCTAAATGTCCTGGTTTTCATGGGAAAATAAATTGAAGAATTGATTATCATTTGTTTGCTTAACATATTTTGTAATTGACAGATTTATTGATGAGGAAAAGGAAACAAGCATCATATTGAAAGAAGATTTATATCGATCCATATGTAGAACAAGTATGGCACAAGGCAAACGGACTTCAGCGTCAAAAGTGGTGTTATACTTCAAATAACAAAACAAAATTGATTTCAGATACCACACCACGATTCACATAAAAACTACCTGTCGAATATACCTGGTGAACCAAGTCCAAGAGAGATACAAACAATTGCGCTCAAATAGACGGTTATAATCTTTAAAATATCTCTCGGTTGAGGTGTCTGAAATAGCGGGATAATGTCTGACATCCGGTAGGATACCCCATCCCCAGCAAAAACAAAAAGATAAGAAAATTGAAAAAAAAAGAAAAAATACCTACTAGACACGATCTTTGTACAAGGGTTTGTCAGGACAACCTAACATGAGGATACTTCACCCTACAAGTAAACACTGACCAAATATTCAAAATAAGATAGTATTCGAATCCCAAATAAGATCCTCTTAACACAGCTATATGCTGGCTCATACGAGGAATGGTGCACCTTATTTTAGTGATTTTACCTCAATCAACCGCACATAGCTAAATACTTCACCAGACCAGATAAATTCTTGTCTTGGAATCCAGTAAGACCAAGAGACCAAAAGAAAGATATACTATAACATAGTTTACTGTTTAATTGGAGAGAGGAAAATTAATTTTCTTCACTGCTTTATTAACTCAACGTTTGAGAGGTGGAGGAGAATCTTGATTGAACACTCGGATATCTATGTATCTCATATAGAACTCAAGTGTTAGCCCCAGAAAGGGGCCCCTTGATTTCTGAGAAATTACTGAGTAAAATAAAAACAAAAAAAAACTGATAAAAATATGAATAACAACAAGATTAAATACTGGCAGGTCGGTACCCAGGATAAAAGGTGTCCCTCAACCTGTTTATACACCAGGCGGGAAGAGGTAAGCAATGGTGAAAACTTTCCTGCCTCTGGAAGTGGCACTTCAGCCATAATAGAGGTCAACGATGATCAGCCATCAGACCTTGATACAAAAAAATGTCCTGACCCCCTATCTCCATCATGACCAGCAACTATAAAAATAAGGGCCTTAAAAAGCCCAGTCATGGTCTGTTGCACAAAGGAAGGTGCTGTTGTTTTGCTACCACTACTCAATGTTTGCAAAGGTGGGCAAGACATCAAACAAAATTCTGGCCGAGAAGATCAAAGAATTTGCTCTCCCTGAAGAGAAAAATGTTGAATATTGTACTATGGTTTATCAACTATAATAACACGCGTTGTTTCTGTTTGAATATGTTGAATTCTTTGGGCGCAAATAAATGACCATGTAATAAAGTTTACGCAAGATCTATGTTATATATATATATATATATACATATATATATATATATATATATATATATATATATATATATATATAATAGTAGTAATAATCCAGGTGAAAAATATCCACACGGTGGTAATCCAGAGAATTTTAACCGGGTTTATAAAAAGTGCTCAATATCAAAATAGAGCTTTATATATGATAATTTTATTTACACAGACATGTACAAAATCTGCGACACTGGCATGTCGATGTTATCGATCAACAGTTACTATAAACTGAGATCTCATCAGGCAGAGTTAGAATCCGATCATTTCACATTTAACATTTCAAAAATTGAGGCCGTTACAAAATTAAAATTAAAAATTAAAAATCTAAAAAATCTAAAAACAAAAAACAAAAAATCTAAAATCTAAAATCTGAAATAAACAGGGCAAATAAATAAATAAATAAATAAAAATATAAGGTGGAAAGAGAGAGGTGATGGGAAGGTAGACACATAAAGGAAAAGAGGGAGAAAAAGAGAACGTCTGTTGATTCAGATCGAGAGAGAAGGAGGGGGTAGACATGCACGAATCAAGTGTCAAAAAAAACAGACGAGTTTATAAATGTATTTTTTCAAGTGAACTGTAATATTGTGTATATGTATGTATGTGTGCGTGCGGGCAAACCGATCAGACGTGTGTGATTGTAGTGGTGGTGGGGCGGTGATCAAATGTGTCGCCGATTCTGGATTTATATTGTCTTTATAATTTGTCTAGAGTTTATTTGCTTACTATGAATAAATTAATAAATTGAATAAATATGTTCGTTAAGTATAACAGGATTAGTAGTAATAATAATAATAATAATAATAATAATAATAATAATAATAATAATAATAATAATAATAATAATAATAATAGATACCCCTAATAATTGAGGTGAAATAATGAAAATAATAAATGAATAATAAAAATAATAATAATAGTTTAATTTAATTTAAAAGTACTAAAAATATAACTAAAGAATAATTAGAAAGTGCCGTTATTATTATTATTATTATTATTATTATTATTATTATTATTATTATTATTATTATTATTATTATTATTATTATAATAATAATAATAATAATAATAATAATAATAATAATAATAATAATAATAATAATAATAATAATAATAATAATAATAATAATAATAATAACAACAACAACAACACTACCACTAACAGTATTACTACAAATAATACTACTGATAATAATACTACAATCAATAAAGCTACTACTAATAAAAATAATAATAATAATTAATAAAAAGGTATAATATGATAGTTGTGTTGACAAAATTATCAGTTGATGGGTAGGTGAATTTTTTGTTTTTTTTATATATAGTAACAGCCTAAGGGGTTATAAGTTATTATTTAATATCATTATGATAATCACTACCTCCTAGGATTCCTAATATTTCTTAATTATTCTATTTCTTTCCTAAACTATTATTTTTATAAATTCTTAAATATTATTGACCACCAT
Organism: Sepiola atlantica; assembly: GCA_963556195.1. Classification (NCBI taxonomy): domain Eukaryota; kingdom Metazoa; phylum Mollusca; class Cephalopoda; order Sepiida; family Sepiolidae; genus Sepiola; species Sepiola atlantica. Next base: position 180,122,568 of record OY744515.1, on the reverse strand, counting down.
TATCGTTGTCGTTGTCGCTGTTATTATTATTACTATTTTTATTTTTTTTATTATTATTATTATTATTATTATTATTATTATTATTATTAATATTATTATTATTATTAATATTATTATTATTATTATTATTAATGATGATGATGATGATGATGATGACGACGACGACGACGACGACGACGACGACGACGACGACGACGACACCGGCACTTTCTAGTTATTCTTTATATATATATATATATATATATATATATATATATATATATATATATATATATATATATATATATATATATATATATATATATATATTGCTTCGGAATGTTTTAGATGAGGGTTGATAATTCGTAGAATTTGGTATATTCGGACTACTGTTCTCATCTTGGGTGTTTTTTATCACAATGTTTCGGCCGATGTAGCCTCCGACCTTCTTCAGATGTACTTTGTCGAACTCGGGAATCTTTCTGTCGAACTCGGGAATCTGGACGGAATTTCGAACGGAACCCTTTATTAAATCCACGGGGGTAACATGCTCTCGTTCCATCTGCCATGACTGCAAGGACCCGTGGCGCAGTGGATATAGTACTGAGTATAATTCAGTTCTAATGACAGGCACTTGAAGGTTGAAGGTTCAATCTTCAGTGCGGGCGATACGAAGAATTGCGAATTACTGAAGGCTTCTTCTCAGTCGGCACGAAAGAAGTCGAAGTCGATTTGTAGGGAAATCATGGACACATTTGTGCTGAGCCTCAGGAAATGCACGGAGATAAATTGAAGTAATTTCGAACACATAATCTAGAATAAACAAAAGGAGTCTAAAGAATCTTCTGATTTTATATATTGTAATGTTTTAAACGCAATAAACCAGCTCTCAACAAAGTTTAATTTAGTTCTTGAAAACAATCAAGAAATAAGGCTCATATAAAGTTGAGGTCCGTTTTTCGGATTCACATTGTATATTTGCAAAATTCACGTAGTTTTTAATCACAGACTGACACAAACTCTCGATTATGGTAAAAATTGTAATTGGTTTCCTTTTGTTTTGTTTTTTTTTTTATTTAAAGAAAATGTTTCCTTTTTCTTATTGATGCGTTATTTTATATGTTATTTGTATAGATTTCACCTCTCTTATTATGCTGTTCTGGTTACATTCTTTGCAGGGTCCGTGTACTTGTGTGAACATCGATCCCCAGGGAGACATGTTGATTGTGGGCACAGCCATCGGTCGATTGCATATCATCAATACATACGACGGCCTGCCCATCACTTCTTTACAGATCACCACAGAACTAATCAGTTCTCTTCAGTTTTCACCCAGTAAGTTCCAATTTATTATATCTTTAGACATCGTCAACCATCATGATGCATTTTAAATTGGTATTCTCTTCCTGAACTCCTCGATCATTATTATAAGTAGTAGTAGTAGTAGTAGTAGTAGTAGTAGTAGTAGTAGTAGTAGTAGTAGTATGTTCATGTTGGCTCCGTATGATAACATACACGTCACCCCAATAGCTCGTCATACTACATTTAATATAATTCTGCCCAATGCATTTCATCAATACACCAAAGGTTTTAAATGTAGTGGTAGTAGTAGTAGTAGTAGTAGTAGTAGTAGTAGTAGTAGTAGTAGTAGTAGTAGTAGTAACAATAGCATTATTAACAGTATAAAGTTCATATTCTGTGAGACACAAGACATCCCAAACGTTCTTCTCCCCATATTTGATTAAATTATGTTCCATTCTTTTGGATTCGATAAGTGTTTTTATTTGGGGGGGGGGGGGGGGGGATTATTAGAACTAATGTCATTAAAACGTTACCCACGACACACGAGGATTCTTTATGCCCAACTTGGTACTGAAATGACCAAAAGACGGACACACAAACCAAAAGTAATCGATTACAATATAGATTTTTCAGCTTTCTTCTAAGATCCCACGTTTAAAATCAACTTTAACTTTATTTACATATTTATCAATTTTTCACGCGTATATGTTCATCAACGAGTGCTATGGACAACCGCTTATTCGATGTTGTGGTCTGGATCCTCTGCAGATCCGGATACACGTAGAGAACGGCTGGGACGGTCGATGAAGGACATCCGCTCTCAATGGAATTAGATGCTATGTTCGGGATACCTCACAAACTCTGAGTACTCTCTGGCCTGGCGATTGGTCCGAAACACGTTACCACTCAATGACATACTCTTGAGTTCAAGAATAGCGGAAATGCCTATTTTTTGTGCTGCGACAATGCTGAGGAAAAAACGGCTAAGCATACCTTCTTCAGGTATAGCGAACCTCAGCAGTACTGGAAATATGTCGGCGAGATGACAGCGCGCATCGATCCCAAGAAGTTGGTACTACTCGATCAATGATTAACAATGTCGACTCGCCGTTGGCTTGAGAGAAATGAAAGGTGCTTCTTAGGATTTGAGCTGTTGCTAGAATGGTGATATGGACGATGTGTCTGAGGGGATTGTATAGGGGTTAGACCGTTTGCCCATTCCAACCTTTTCGACATCATCAAAACGACAGGCAAAAAATACTCAATTATAAAATAATAAAAAATAAATGAAAACAGTAAAACATACTAAACAAACACTTGACCCCGAAATAAAAATAACTTTTCATACATTAAATACAGAGAGGTGTGTGTTAAGTTTCGAAATTCCTTCGTAATTTCGGCCCTGCTGTTAGAAGACTTATCCGACCTTCTAAGATCAAAACAATTATGTTCTTTTCATCTCCCAGAGATGGGAGATAGGTTTATCACCTGTCACATGAGACTTCCGCACCATGGAATAGCAACGGGTCCAACCAGATTATTTTTGTATCAGGTCCAGAATGCTCCCTTTTGGGAGGGAGCTGAACATCCCACATTAATCCGATCTTGTATCACATCCAGTCTTTGCCAGCAGACGGGAATATTTTATCATGTTGCGAGCTACATCCAAAGCATTACCACCTCCTTTCAAAGGGTTATTTCCATTCAGTGACCTTCTTTTGTAGGAGCTGGACACATCCCGCATTAAAAACTGACCTTGTGTCCAACTTTGCCGTCGTGAGAAGACACACAAATAATAAATAGTAAATTAGGACTCATAAAGAAGAAGAAACTTTATTTACAAGAAAAAGATATTCTATGCAACTACTGCGATGCGCTAGAAAATATTACATAGAATCCTTACGAAAAGAGTCGATCTAATTAGTGAGGAGGCGCGACTATTTTTGCATCCATCTAATCCTCCGCTCTCCGTAATTATTTTCTCCAAATATTGTGATAAAGGATCAGAACGTTTCTCGGTGCGAAGTTAATTAAATTCAACAAAAACATTCTAATTGCCTCATGAAGGGAGATAACTAATCACTCTATTGGCATCTGCCATTTTTATGTGTAGGATCATCGTATGCAATATCCACATTATATAGGACATTAACTTTGCCAACCCAGATTCATTAATGTAATTTTAAAAGTTATGCAGGAAAAAAAAAAAATATTGTTTAATTATTTTATTATTTCCATAATTATTTTTATTAAATTTAGATCAAACGTAAAATTAAAAAATAATATTGTGTACGTTACGTATAGGTGAGAAACACACATACACAGAAACACGTAAAGTTGTGAAAAAAATGTTATTAATATAGAGGAGAGTATCGAAAAGAGTTGAGAAGAGAAGAAATGGAAAGATGTGCTGTAAGATAAATCTTTGCATGTAAAATCATGGGTTATCTCCCTTATATCATTTAAGTCATTATTTAAAATTGTCGCCAACGTAACAATCCTCCTAGCCAGAATATTTTTCCGAGCAAATTAAAGCGAAAGACATTTAGTATTGTAAAGAACATAATGGAAGGAAAAAAAGATAAAGTGGCTAGGCCGAATCAAATATTGATGTGTCAGACGCTATTTACGTGGGTCTAAATGATGAAATCCGACTGAATATATGAGATTTATGATGACACGCTATAAAGACTATACGTATTGTTGAATACTGCTGCTCAACTGTTATAAACAAAAACACGTAACCAAATTTTATGAAAGAGAATCCTTTTTATTTATTCTTCACTTTCTCTTGAGCTTACTGTCATTAGGTTGGTTCCTTGTTTCAACAAAGTTGCGTTTTACGCCAAAACCGAACGTATGTTTTAGATACGAATGGGTTGTAAATTCTTTTTGTTTTGCATAACTTTTGTAAAGAAAAATAACTGTAAATGATAGATTCTCCTTAAGCCGTAGATAGAAGCCTGATATTCCGGGTCAGACTGGATGATGTGGAAGTGATGGCAATTACGGAGTGACTCCACTCTCCTCCAAAACGTACCACCAGATTTTCTCAACTGATTTGGGTAATCGACCTCGTTATTAGTACAAAGGAAAGAGAAGCTTTCGGCCCTCCTCACTTATGCGCCCCATGTTGACAGAGATGGCGTCAGATGAAGTGTAGAGCGGCAGTGTCTTCAAAATTGTCTTGGAATCAGACCGAACTTTTTCATGCGAATATCAGTTGATATTTATAGGATTTTTTCTGGGCATTTGCCCGACAAGAGTCAAGATGTTCAAGGAATCTATATGATGACGATGGTTTGTTTTGGGTCACCATTAGCAATGCTAATTAACCTTTTTTTATTATCTACAACGGTACGCATCCAAAAGGACAAGACAATAAACGTATTCATTTACAACTGTCTTTGATATTCTAATGTTCATTAATATGTCAGTTCCAAATTGTGTACGTGCGCATTCGGACTAACCTTGGTGTGATAGTAATTGCATTATTGTCCAGCATCCTGTAGTCGTAAGGCTGGGATTTAAGATGAAAACTCTCTATTTTGGTCATCAAGTTTCTTTTTATTTCATACGAGAGGATCCCTAACCTAGCTAAATCGCGTGCGAGGGGGGGGGTTCTCATTGATTCAGCAGTTCCGATTAATATTTTTGGTGCGGACTTCGTGTTTTTATGGCTTTATTTTTTATCCATGATTCTCGCGAACGTAGTTGTAAGCAATGGTTATATGCATTACACCTTTACACTTGTATGTGAGAGTTGGTTTAGGAATGGAGAAGAAAAGGATTGGAAGAAAATTAAATGATGAATCTGCATAAGTATTAATTTCAGAAATCGAGTAAGTAGTAAAACAGTTAAAAATCTATTGGCAAGGTATATCATTTACCCATGTTAGGAATGAAACATAATGTTTGCTTCGTAAAGCGAAAAGTGGAGCATATGTACAGGTGTACCAAAATTCGATACTGATATATATATATATATATATATATATATATATATATATATATATATATATATATATATATATATATATATATATATTCTTATTGTGAACTTTCATCATTTTTGTATATTTTATACGCTTTTCTTTCTTTTTTCTCTCTCTTTTCTTTCTTTCTTTTTATGTTCTTGCTATCTATCTATCTATCTATCTATCTATATAGAATATATGCATATATATATAAGTTATACGTATGTATGGGTGGACTTATATATATATATATATATATATATATATATATATATATATATATATATATATATATATATATATATATATATATATATAATTAACTTGTTACAAATATCCAGGGGGTATGAATCCGAAGGAAGTTGAAACCGGGTTTATGAGAGTGCTCAATGAAAATTCAGAGCAAAATATATATTTTTTTTTATTTTATTCCATTAGTTGCGACAAAACAAGTTTTGTTTCATTGGTGCGAATAGCGACCAACTCATCGGGCCGGCGAAAGGAATTCAAATGGCATAAAATTTCAATTGAAAATACATTGAAGGGGGAGGGGGATAGAGTTGGGGCTTTGTCTATAACGGCGACATGGGACATGAGAGGGGAGGGGGGAGGACCCCAACAAGTCGTGTTTCAAATTATTACGTGGGAGGTTTTTCACGTGTCAGTGCTGTGACGATCTCAATCTCGGCCGGGGTGGGAGGAGGGAGATGGGGCGACGGCCAGAGTGAGTTAAATTTAAAATGAGAATAAAATTATGATTACAACCGTCATTCTTCTTTTATTTTAATTCTAATAAGTAATTATCATGTGGATAAAAATGTTTGATAATTTTAATTTAGGGTATTAATTGCTACTTTTGCATTTTATTTATTTTATTTTAATGTTTTGTTTATTATTTGTAGTGAATTTTGTTGTGATTATATTTTTTTAAATTGTGATTATATTATACCGAGATCAATACTAGTGGAATCATTTTATAAGAGAAGTTTTCTGGTGTTACCAGTCTTATCATTAACAAAACCGATTATGACAATGGTAACGCCTGCCAATCATACCTACGATAGTCGCAGTGATAACAGCCTTATATAAAAGCCTTAATAAAAATAAAAATAAAAATAAAGATAAATATAAATAAAATTAGAATAAAAATAGAAATAGAAATAAGTTTGTAAGAATATTAATGATAATAACAATAATAATAATAATAATAGTATTAAAAAATAATAATAATAATAATAATAATAATAATAATAATAATAATAATAATAATAATAATAATAATAATAATAATAATAATAATAGTAATACTGATAAATATCACCATCATTACCATCTTGCTACTTGTGAAGTCATTGGGCGAAATAAGTCGACAAGTGATGGTAGGCTTTTTTAATTCCACTACCAATGACAAGGACTAAGTACCAGTTAATAATTAAGTGTTCAAGGTAGTGATCGAGGGGTTAAGTAATTGAGATTAGATTAGTCTAAGTGATATCAGTGTTGATAGCTGTCCCAGTTATGGGTTTATGTTAGAATTGGTAGTATGGCTGAGAGGTTATTGAGGCTGTGCATTATAGGTAGTACGTAGAGATTTGATATTATTGGTAGTTTAGAGGGGTGGTTATATATTTATAGATTCATCATGACTTGTTGGGGTGGGATTGGGTTGTAAATTTGGGTGGGTGGGTAGGGGGTTATAGTGTGTTTTGGGGTAGTGTATAGTGGGAGTTTAATGTTATCATTCATTTTTGTAAAGAAACAAAAAAACTGTTAATTTTATTTTGAAGTTAAGTAGGGTTGGTGTGGGGTTAAGGTGGGGTATGTGGGTTGCTAAGGAGGTAGAGTCTACTATGTTTACAGTTGATAGATGTCTCTTGTTTTCTATTTTAGAGTTTGTTTTTGTCCTTAAAGCGGATAATTTCCAGTTTTTCATTTAAGCATAATCTACATGGAGAGTTTATTGATCCCCCCTCCCCTCTCATGTCCCATGTCGCCGTTATAGACAAAGCCCCAACTCTATCCCCCTCCCCCTTCAATGTATTTTCAATTGAAATTTTATGCCATTTGAATTCCTTTCGCCGGCCCGATGAGTTGGTCGCTATTCGCACCAATGAAACAAAACTTGTTTTGTCGCAACTAATGGAATAAAATCAAAAAAAAAAAAAAATATATATATATATATATATATATATATATATATATATATATATATATATTGTCAGTTGTTGAGGTCAATATCTTAGATTTATATCTCCCCTGATGAACTACCTAGCAAGGTGCTTGCTATGTAGCGAGACACGTGTAGGGAACTATAGCTTTACAAAATAAACAAATAAATAAGAAGAGACGGATAGTTTGTGGCTTAACATATTAGTCATCTACTTCACTTTCTTTCGTCTTACCGACCCTACTACAATGCGATTGGGCATACATCAACTAGTAGTAGTAGTAGTAGTAGTAGTAGTAGTAGTAGTAGTAGTAGTAGTAGTCACACATGAAATAACAAAGTTCAATATTGTGACCAATAAAAAGATTGACATAAAAATGAATACAAAAATTGAAGAAAAAACACCAAAAAAATCAAATGTGTTCGAAACAATTTTGAATGTGAATAATTGATGTAATTTGGTGAATGTTTTGTCCAACTGAAACAAAATATTTGATGTCGAATCATTATTTGTTCGATAAAGCTTGACATTTCGAATGTGAGGCGCCATTATTATCAAAACGATTACTTTTTACAATCAATAAGTGGGAATGAGTCAGAGAAGAAGAAAAAATGTTATATCTCAAGTTTGAAAATGAGTTGAAGGCATGTTTTTGCTTTCTTTATTAGTAGTAGTAGTAGTAGTAGTAGTAGTAGTAGTAGTAGTAGTAGTAGTAGTAGTAGTAGTAGTATTTGTCCTCACTAGGAGTTCTCATACAGGTCATCGTAAGTGATTGCTCACTGATAATCACCGGTGGTGTTCCATGGAGTTTAAGTGACAGCAAGTGTCGCCTGATTTTCAGTACTTTCCACCTCTTTCGATAACTATTGAAAATGACTTCACATTATCACAACAGACGTTTACCATCGATTTCTCACTGGAAACGACCTTTGGTCTTCTCTGGGATTTTGGATGGCAATAAGCTTCCCCACTGGACCAGTAGAGGTCTGGTTAGTGCTCTCCCTCCTCGGTCTTTCCATCCTCCTTGACCCTTCACAACTATTTGGTGTGGTATCAGCGGAAACTGGTTCCATCACTTGGGGGTAATTTATGATATTTCTTGCATGTTCTATTAAAAATATAGAACGGTTAACGAATTTGTGTGTCATCCTCGAGCATGGACCATGCTAATCTTCTCTGTATCGTTCTAATTTCAGTATATGTACTGCCGAAGCGATTATTATTATTATTATTATTATTATTATTATTATTATTATTATATACTAGAAAATGTGACCGTTCAGTTACTCAATGAGCTTGTTAAATCGTTTGAATCAGGATAAAGTGGGTTTGCAAAGCCAGTTCAATATAAAAAATAAAAATTTAAAAATAAAAATCAGTTTCTTTCTACTTGATATATATATATATATATATATATATATATATATATATATATATATATATATATATATATATATATATATAATATTCTTTTTACTTACGTTTTTTTTCCAGATGAATCTTACTTGGCAGCTGGAAGTCAAGATGGCAAAATTACTGTTTTTAAAGTTCTTTACGATGGACAATTTTATCGGAAACTCGGAACACTTGATGTAAGTATTGATTAGAAAATACTTTAGTATCAAATCAAACACAGACATCAATTCGCTTCCCCCAATAAATTCAATTTGTCATGTCGACGTCAAACGGTGAAATTCACTATTTCTATAAACAATTTAACATGAAAATAAATATTCATACGTGTTGTGGCCTTAAAGGGTCGATAATAAATAAGACAACACGGTGGCATATTTACAAGAGTGTTATTTACAGAAGTACAGAATAGTATGTTACAGAAAGACTTCCGCTTCTTTCGTCGTGGGATCCTCTGTACATAATGTCTAGAAGAGTCTATATAGTCACGAAATAGGGTAGATCATCATCACACCATAACGCCCCTCTTTATGGAGTAAATACTTTTTCCTTTAAAGGTGTATTACAATCAAGTCCGCAATCTTTCTTTTTAATTTTCGCTGTTCAGAACCTGTTTGCGGGATTGTTATCTCAAATGTGTCGAACACGACATCAATTATGTCGTCCTCTGGAGTATTATTCTCGACGGCATCTAAATATCGTTTCCTCATCTGGTTCATTGTGGATAAACTTGTGTCCCTTGACTATGTAAATCATGTTCCCACCCGTGTATGTACTTTCCCAGTAGGATGCATTGTTTTTGAACATCCGAATAAAGACTTTTTCTCTAACTTTGAATCGTCCCTCCGTGACATTTTTTTCGTCCTAGTTCCGTATGGGTTCGAAATAATTTATCAAACACTGTTTTAATCTTCCTTGCTGGCGCCATGGAAGATGGAACATTGTTATTTGGGGTCATACCTACAAATATTCTTGCATGGCCTTTTCGCTATGTGTACTCCTCGCATGGTACGGCGCAATCTCAATTAAATTCACTAGACGTGGATTGCGTTCGGTTGTCTGATACAATACCGTAAATTACTCCGAAACAGGCGAACAATTCATGTAAAAAAAATTTTTTTTACATTTTGATATTTCGAGTAACTGTCCACCACCATTAGGTAATAGAAACCATGCAGTTTTCGGCCAGGGTTTGAATTTTATAAAAGGTAAGTTCGCTGCTAAAGCATAACTTTTGCATAGTTTTATCCCATTTTCAATGTCTTTGTCCATACTTGTCCAATACACATAACTTCTCATGAAACTTTTCTTTCTCGAAATTCTCGGATGACCGACATGAAATTCTTTTAGTATTCTTTTCTGTAATGCTGCAGGAATGACCACTCGATCGCTGTACATAGCTACTTCATCACAGATTGAATAAACTTCCGAGATTTGTCGATATTTTTATTGTTTTATTTGTATGTTTTTTTATTTTTTATTTGTATGTTTTTGTTTTTTTTAATCGTTGGCTAACGCTTTTTCTTTTATTTCTTCGAGTGTTACCGGAAGTTCCTTAATGGTGTTACACAATGTAGTTTTTTTAACTTCTACCTCAGTTTCTAAAGCAATCACTGTGTCTTCACGGGGTTTAGCATATTTTGGGATAAATATAGATAATTTGTCAGCATAATTAATTTTTGACGATGGAAGATACTCAATTCTATTATTGTAATTGAGGAGAATGCTCCTCTATCTCTGCAGTCTGTTTGCTGTATGCATTGATTATCTCTTTTTTACCCATAAATCGTTAGCAGTGGCTTATAGTCTGTTCACAACACAAAATGTTTTCCATAAACAAATCGATAAAATGTGTTGACTTAAAAAATAATACCCAATGCTTCCTTCTCGATTTGTGAGCAACATTTTTACTGTAGGTAGTAATGTACGATACGCATGGGCGATGGTTGTTAGCGATCAGTCTTCCATTTTGTGTAATATGCATGCTCCAATGCCGTACGAGCTAGCATCAGTAACCCCAATGATTTTTAGTGCGTCAAAAATAATTTTGATGTGAGATTTTTTTTTTTTTTCAAATACCTCCTGGCATTCTGTCGTCAAACCCAATACTTTTCTTTTTTAATAACTCATTAAGAGGAGCTCGCAAATGTTGAATGTTTGGAATAAACACATTGTAATCATTTGCTAAAGCAAAAAAAAAATTTGAGTGACGATACGTTTTTCGGGGCCGGGATATTTTTTATCGCACTTGCTCGCTCTGGGGCTGGTCTTCTATCATCTTTGTCTATAATTTTACCAAGATATTTTATTTTGTCTTTGAAAAAATCGCATTTACCCTCCTACAATTTAAATACATAACCCTGAATTCTTTTAAATACTTCGTGGTCATGTGATTTGTGTTGCTCTGTGCTTCTACTGATCACTAAAATGTCATCTGGGTAGGCTGTCGCAAATTCCAGTTAGCTAACCAATGTGTCCATTACTTGCTAAAAATGGCTGGTTCAACCTTAAATCGTAATCGTTCGAATTTGTACAAACCCCTATGGGTATTTATACAAAATAGATTTGAGCACTACTCGTCCACGTGTATTTGTAGATAAGCATCACTTAAATTAACCATTTAAAAAAGATTATCCGTTGCGTTTAGCGAAAATATTTTCTGAACTAGGCAGAGGGTAGTGGTAATCTTTTAGTGCATGGTTCAATCCTCTTTAGAAGTCTGCAAAAACACGAATCTCTCCTTTTTTTTGGTTGCCTATAGACGAAGCCTACTCGCTGTAGTCTCTTTTCGATAATACTCCCATTTCTTTCAGTCTATTTAATTCCTTGTCAATCTGATTTAATGACGCGAATGGAACATTTTTTAACTGGTTGAATATTAGGTTTTAATTCAAACTTGGCAGTTATTTTTTAAATCTTCCCAGTCCACCAGAGAAAAATTCCGAAAAGGCTTATTTTAATTCTTTCTTTAGTCTCTCTGCTTCAGAATTTAAAGTTTCAATATTTTGACAGAAAGAGTTAATGGGCATATTGCACAAATTAAATTTTCTCATCCAGTCTGTTCGTAACAGGTTGTTTGAGTTGTTCATTACGAACATTCTTAATTTCAAAGTCTTTCCTTTTAATGTAACGTTAGAGATTAGCTCGCCTACAAATTTTATTTGTTCACCAGTGACGTTTTTAGCTAGTTTGCTCGTTGTTATCATAGTTGGTTTTCCATTTTTTTCAATGTTTGAAGATTTATTATTGACAGATCTGAGCCGGAATAAAGTTGTAGCTTTATATTTTTGTTTAATATTTTTACCTGCACAAATTTCCTGATATTTTCAGCTTCGTCAATTTTAGCAATTTTAATAAAACTTTATTTGATTTTAATTGCATTGTGTACTTTTATGTCCCATGCGACCGCTATTTAAACACTTTTTCATTTTATATGCACAATCTTTGTACTAATGCAATTGCCCGCAACCAAAATACGGTTTAGGAGGCAAATTATTTTTATTTGGCTGATCAAATGAAGTTGGTAAATTAATGGTCTTTTTTACATATTTTTTTAATATGTGACACTCTGCTTGGCTCAATGGCGAATACTAATGAAACGTCGACAATCTTCTGCAATATGTTGAAGCGTTCGATCGGGTTCATTCACTTGTTTATTAAGAAACCTTCATCTGATTACTAAACCCTGTGCGAATATTAGACATTTAAAATTGTTAGCGCTCAACTCCGACAACTTAAAATCATCGCAGTTAACTATGCTAACAAAAATAGCGTCGTCTTTGTCTTCTTTTCCTTGTGATATTCATACATTTCCACCTTTTGTGAAAAAGAGACGTTTTATGGCTAAACAATTTAGTTAATAATTGTACCGCTTCAACAAATGTAAGGTTGCATGTTTTTTATGGTAATATATAATTGAGAAATTTGGTATGTTGAACTGTACCCAACTTTCTTAATAGCAAACAAACCTTTTTTAATCTGTCCAATTCGCACAGTCTGTATCATAGATATCTTCCGATCGTCTAAAATACGAAGCAAACGTAATTTTGTTTTCAGTGTCGTGAGTAAAATTATCGATAGCGCTCCAAGTAGCGTTTTGTGAAAATGCACTTTCATCTTCAACATTTTAACCTCTACTCGATAATTCGTATAATCGTTTCTGTTCTTGTTGGATATAAAGAAACATTTCTTCAAATATTTTCATTTGTTCCAATTATCTTCCTTGGAATTTCTTTTCTAGTCGAAGTTGTTTTTCTTGTTGGTGTCTAATTATGTCCAACATGACATTTTTAAATTCCTCAGTTTTCGCGTTTTTTTTACACGGTCGTAACTTTCCCCAATGGAAGATACATTTTACACTTCTTAGCAAGAGAAATAAGTAAGCTTGTTCAAACTCCTTTAAGTGTTCCTGATTTTAAAAAATTTAAAAACGACGAAAAATCGACAGACCTCTTGGGTTTTTTGTTTTTGTTTTTCGTGGTCGAACGATTTAAATTTCAAAACCGCATGTTGGAGAATGACTTTAAATCTTTTTCATCCCCCTAAAAAACGAAGACATTTTTTTTTTCAATCCTATTTTACGACGTTGGAGACTTTCCTTTCGCATATTTGTTACACATTGTGTGTTAAAAATCCAGTATGGCTTTTAACTTCTCGCTGTTACTGCTGTAATTAACAATTTTCCGAGTATACCATCTAAGTCTTTTTCGAAAATCCAAAATCGCCAGTTGTAGTAATGGTTATGTTGTATCCGACATAAGTCCGAGTTCTCGTTGTTAGTGTTTTGTACGACATAAATCCGAGTTGTGTTGTGTCCGACATAAGTCCGAGTTCTTCGTTGACAGTGTTGTTGTCTTGAAGGTTCGATAATAAATGAGACAACACGGTTGTGTATTTACAAGTGTCTCTTTACAGAATAGTATGTTGCAGAAAGACTGCTCGTTCTTTCGTCGTGGGATCCTCTATACATAATGTCTATAAGAGTCCATATAGTCACGAAAAAGAGTAGATCACCATCACAGCATAACAATATGAAAAGAATGTGAAATGCCATTTTAACTTTACATGATATTATTTGATTTTTCTCATCTTCATTATCATCATTGTCCTCTTCTTCTTCCTCTTCTTCTTCTTCTTCCTCCTCTTCTTCTGCTTCTTTTTCTTCTTCTACCACTTATGAATGCAACAATACTGTATTTACAATATTTTTGAAATTCTGTCAAAATTTCTACCATCCCCGAACTTTTCACGGTCAATGTCAGGATCAAAATCAAGGTTATATACGATGCGGGACTTCATTGGCTACAAAATGAGCCAAGTAGCGAGTGTCTACGATATGAACAGAACAGACTTAGATATCCCCGAATCAAATCCGTTCTATGTTAGACCATGACTGATATTTTGACCGAGTTTAGTAACGATAGGTCAAGCAATGTGAACGCTAGGCTATACAAAAACAAGCAAATATAGTGACAAACTCGACTGAAAACATAACTTCCGCCTTGATGAAGGTAATAAATGTTTTATAAGAAAGTTTAATTCAAAATGGTTCTCCTGCGGTGATATTTTATTGTGAAGAACCACCTCCCGTCCACCCCCAAAATTTTCAAAGTAAATTTCTCTTCCTGCCTCCCTATAAATTCCTCGCTCGTACGCCTCGGTTTAAGAAGTATTTTAAATATATTTTCTTTTCACAATTTAATGGTGAAAAATAAATAAATTGTTGTTATTAAATATTTCTGTCATTATTGATTTGCTATTTCCTTCTCCATAACTTCATAAACGGTTTTAAAAAAATGAGTTCATGGATCGATTAAGAACTAAATCAATATATTGAGCGTCGACCGCATTTCATCCGGATATTTCTCACGACAAAGTTTAATGGTCGATATTTTGTCGTTTCTTTTCCTTCCCATTTTCTTTTTGATTTTTTTCTTTTTCTTTTCCTTTTCTTTTTTCATTCTTCTTATTTTCTTTTATTTTTTATTTTCTTTTTCTTCGTTTTTCTTTTGTTTCTTTCTTCACTTTTCCTTTTTATATTCATTTTCTTTTCTTTTTCTTTATTTTTTGTTTCTTTATTTTTGGTTTCTTTTCTTTTTCTCTTCTTTTTCTTCTTTCTTTTTTTCTTTCTTTATTATTCTTTTTTTATTATTCATTCTTATCTTTCTTTTTTTTCTATCTTCTTTTTGTCTTCAGAAATAATAAATTGTTTTAATCGGATTTATTTCATAATACTTACTTTTCATACGATGCTTTTTTTCTTCGAACTTTTTTCAATAGATAAACGTCAAATGAGAAAATGTTTTCAATTTCAGCAAACTTTCACCCCCAAAAACACATTTATGCTTAGTCGATACTAAAGTCGATACTAAAGCAAATACAACAATTCTATTCGGATGATGACAGCTAATTATTGAGCCAAACATAGTGAGATCATTATCACAGATGAAAGGTACAAACGCAATATTAAGAAACCGTAGAGGTATGAAGAAAGTAAAACAAAATTAATAATAATAATATGCACTAAATGTTAGTATTTTGTTCTATTGGTGTTTACTTTAGTGTAGATGCAATAGTTAGTCATAAATTATCTTTATTATACCTCTTCACTGACGTCACTCCAGAAATAGAAAAGAGACACCCTCTTTTTCATCACGAACGGTGATCAGTTCAAACTATAAAACGACATGAATTTCCTTGTCTCAATAATTTACATTCGTGATAAAAAAAAAAGTGCATTGCTAAGCACGAACTTTCTTTTCTTGCGCTTAACAATGCACAGCGTTGTGTTTCGATTTTGGAAACTGATTGACGCACTCAGAACACATCAATAAAATTTCCAATCGAAAGCCATAGACGTATATATGAGTAAAAAAAAGGCATAGAGAAAGGATGGAAAATCTGTCTTAATGTGTTTGTACTTGTACAAAACGAATTTCTTAACCATCCCCGAAACCACAATTACTTATTTTGTATCGTTGATAATAAACAATTAATTACAGAGCAGTGGAAATTCCACGATGAATTTCTTCATCTAATCTATAAAGTCATCTTGTCTGATTTTAAAAGTTACACCTAAATAGCATCGCATGTGACACATCAATATTTGATTCTGCTTAACCATGTTGTCTTTTTTTCTCCTTCCAGCATGTTTTACAATACCAAAAATATACTAGGCTTCAGTTTTTTTTTTAAATATAATACATTCCGGCTAGAAAGATTGTTACGACAGTGAAATTGTTTTAATGATGATCAAATAATCTAAGGGAGATAAATCATTTACAACTTAAAATGATTTATATTCTTTGCGTCATTTTAGTTATTACTGAGTATTTTTTTCTATCTTTTATTCTCTTCTCTTCTTTTTAATTTACAAATGTGCAACAAATTAATACAATGCAACGTACAGCTGGGTTATCTTATATAGATTGTGTTCTTGTTCCTGCATTACTTAGTTATCACAACCGTAACGCTACCAATGCGGATGCGTTGAATCAAAAGGATGTAAGTCGGCACAGTAATAATATGAATACAGCTGTCTTTGTGTGTGTAAACAAGAAGCAGACGATAACTGATTTTTCTAATGTAATGTCTACAAGTTAAGTATGCGTATATGTTTATATGTATATGTTAATATGCATATGTTTATACAGTTAGGTGTGCGTATATGTTTATACGTTTGTATGGGTAAACTCCGAAACTAATTAATCGATCATTATTGTTACACCGGCCGTTCTTACACAGGAGAAACTGCACCGATTGTCACTATAAATAGTGCGAGTCACCAGAGACACAGAGAAGACAAAGCACAGTCTTGTAATTGTCTATCCAAGAGCTAGTAAGTTTCTTACTTTGTTAATACACTTGTTAAACCAACCCTCGACTTGACTTCCTTTATTTATTATTTACTGTTGGACAACTTCACAACAATTATGAATTTTGGAACCCAACTGCTAGGCATAAGAGTATGTGAGGTGGACTATATTTAGGTTAATTTAGTTTCATGCAAAGTGTGTAGGCGATTGTGATGACATTTTAACCATGGATCAATAATACATCAATTAATAAATCTTTCAATTTCTTTGGAGTATTTTCTAAGATTACTACATTAAAGAATATAACCTCCATCCAAGCGGTATTGCTACACTCATTGTTAATCTTTGTTATTGACAGGTGCGAAACCAGGATTGGTCAAGTAGACCATGTGATAGCTTAAAGAAACGTACCTTTGAAATAGTTCATCAGTCAACAAATTAGTTGTCGAGACATGCGAGGCATTCTTTCTCATTGTCACATCGCTACAATGATAAGCATATCTGGACACGATGTGCACACTTACCAAAAACTCTGCCACACTTCTCTCTTGGCACTGTCTACGATGGTTATCTTAAGTTAAGGTTGTTATCGCAAAGATAATGTCTGCTAAAACAATCCCCAGACTATTCTGGGGGGGGGGGTGACAGTCATTATCTTTGAGATAACAACACCGAAAAATAAACACCAAAGTGTTCGCACATATCAATGAACCGCAATAAAACAAAGGCTGTGGGACATTCATGACTGAAACTTGGTGGACAAGTCAGGCATAGATTGAAGTTTATCTATACCAGAAATGATTGTGAATTTTATTAACGATTCAATGTGTGTCATTTTTGGGGAGAAGTGGATCAAGCTGTATTATTTTCCCGTAATTGCTGTAATAAGGTGTTGTTGTCAATTTACATGTTTCGAACTTCATCTTGGTTACGGCTATTTTCATGTTTTGGTCGTTATACTCTCTCTCTCTCTCTCTCTCTCTCTCTCTCTCTCTCTCTCTCTCTCTAAGAACTTTGGCCAAATAAACTTTACAATGTCAATCCCAAACTTATAATCTTTGGTGACAAAGTTATAATTAGAAATATATTTTTACTTTTTATTTCAGACTTTTAATCTCGCTGTCAGCCATATTGACTGGTCAGCAGATAGTCGTTACATACAAACTGAATCCACTGACCACGAATTGCAATATTGTGAGTACTTTTTATTTAATTAGATCTATGTGTTGTATTGATACCAGACCTGCATTAATATATATATATATATATATATATATATATATATATATATATATATATATATATATATATATATATAAGAGTTCATATTTTTTCTTTGTAAACATCTTTTTAAGAATTTAATAATAAAATCATGTTTAGATGCGATATTTATTAATAAAATAAAATCAGCACAGATTCTTTTCTTTTTCATTGTTTTTACTTTGATCTTTTGACTAATAATTTCGCTAGATACTTAGCATCGTCAGAGTATGAGGTGAGGTTATAACAGTTCCATGTTTGTAGCGGTCCGTAAGAATGGAAAATAGGCGTGATGTTTTTATTAACGGTTCACTCACGTTTTAAATATGAGATGACGCGCATGGACGCGATATTTGTATTAAAATAGGAGAGTTCATATTTTTTCTTTTTAAACATCTTTTTAAGAATTTAATAATAAATGAGGCTAAAAGCCTTTAAAATATATTTATATTTATACCAAAAACTGTGGGATATTCATAACTGAAATATATATTCAGTTAAAAATATTTTAAATAATTTAATAATTAATCCTACAATATTTGATATTGTAGGGAGTGTACACTCAACCTTTTACTGTAATCAGGTCATGTTTTTTGCCGAGGAAAAGAACTATCATAATAAATTTGCTGTTTCAGAAAAATAAATTTTAACCAAGAACAAGTTTTAAAGTATATTACTCTATTATTTCAATTATGTTGGATAAGAATTTTTTTTTGAATAGTAATATTCCATTTATGTTTGAAGACAGGGTTACAATGCAAAAAAAATCATAATACTCAAATCAGATCATCGACCGGTTTGAACACTTGGCAAATCTCCACTTGAGGCTCGTTATAAAACAGTATTTGAGGTAATCCAGTAGGGTACAATACTTTTCTAAATAATCTGGATAAAATTATAAGATTGAAATGAATACAACTTAAAGAAATCCGTTTTGAATTGATAGCAAGCCGCATCGCTCGAGGTAGTTCACTCGTTAAGTAAAGATGGCTGCAAGGTTTTCTGTTAATTTTGGTAGTTCAAAATGACTTTTTAGAAACTATGAGAGGAGAAATACCTCTGTAATATTGATGTGTCTTTTTCTTCAAATAATGTTTCCTCTAAAGAAGTCCAGTTATTAGTGACTAAGAGGAATCCTAGTGGATTTTAAAGTATGTACTTAGAAAGATTAAAATATATTATTATAGAAATTAAATAAAACTATTACTTTAAGTGCTGTTTATGGATATCCAACACGAACGCTGAATCCACGATATTATTATATAAAAAAACATAATTTAAAAAAGTAAATTCATTGGATTTATCAAACAATTCTACTGATGAAAAGCTGGGATTGATAATTGTATAAGGATTCGTTTTCAATTGCATCACCGGACGAACAAACAGAAACACCAAAAATATATTATAGATATTCAAACCAGTTTATCATAAGAGAAAATGCGAGTGAAAAATAGTTTTGCTACTAAATATACTTTAAATCTCTTTATGAATGAATGAAGTCCATGAAATGATTTGAATTCATTTTGTTTGTTTTTTTAACTAAAAAAATTCTCCCGGGCAGAATATTCGAAGATGTTCACTGAATATTGATGTTTATTCTTTAGAATATTATCGATTTAGAGCCACATTTTCAGATTATAAAATATTTTTTTAGCAGGAGGCAGTTTGCTGATACAAAATCGGATCCAATTTCCGCCAACTTTGCGTCGGCAGCTTTCTCGCAGGTTACGTAAGCCATCAAAAAATGCCGAAGTGATTAGCCAATCAGTTATCAAATGTCAGCAGACGACAAATTTTCAACAAATCTCGAAAATGAGTAAATCAAGAAGAATTTGTCAAATGCGAAAATGAATTTTAACGATCTAGCTCAACAAATCCAATCTCCCGAAGGAGTCATCTCTTTCTGCTAAGAATGATGTGAATTAGCTTAGAATTTAAAAAAAAATGCAAAACCTGCGAGTATATGTGCAGGAAAAAGCTGACGGACAAATATGCATGGAGATGCACAAATACTAAATTCAAAGCGTGGACATCATTAAGGAAGGACACATTCTTTTCTCAGTCAAACATGGAGATGGCTAAGTTACTAAAGCTAATATACCTGTGGTCCCAATATATATATATATATATATATATATATATATATATATATATGTATGTATGTATGTATGTATGTATGTGTGTGTGTGTGTGTGTGTGTATATATATAATTAATAACATTTGTTTACCTATGTTTCGTTTCATGTATATAAAAAAAGTTTAAAAAACAGACTTTTTACCAGTTGACTATTTTTATTTTCCTGGGCAAAAAAAGCATTATTGGAAACTTTTCTTTAAAAAAAGAAATTTGATTATTAACAGTTGTTTAGCTATGTCTTTTTGGTTTTATTTATGTATAAAAATATTAAATATTAAAGATAAAATAAAATATAAAAAATAAAATTATTTGAAGAGGAGTTTTATAAACCTAAGGGAATTGTGAGTTTGCTAGTGACGTAGATCTGTGTAGAATTCACTAAGTGAATTCACTTAGTGAATTTCACACAGTCGGACTTTTCTTTTGTGCCCATTTTTGACAAGGGGAAGATTTTCGCGAAATATCGAATGATTTCTAAGTATCACCCGGACACCACCCACAGCTAACACCATACTTGCTGTTTGTGTGAGATTGAAAAGAAATCTTAAATAAATAGTTGTAAGTCCTCTCCTTCGATTGTTTATTTTTGTTCTTTCTAGCTTCTCATCCATCCGGCTCTCTGCATTGCCTTCAGCCTTCTTAATACATTATATATATATATATATATATATATATATATATATATATATATATATATATATATATATATATAGTCCATGATAAATGCCAGTATACTGAAATCATATGCCCTTAATAGGGTTAAGATGAAAATTCATATACACTAAATGTACAAAAGCAAGGAAATTCCCAATTCTTTACACTTTTATTGTCATTAATTAAGGGTATGTCTACATATCAATCAAACCATTTCATTATCACATCACTACAGTATAAATCTCTATGCATGAGTGGATGAAGTGTGTGAGGTGCGTTGAAAAAAAATTCCTACCAGTAAAATACATAGCCCTGTTGTGCTCGCATACCCTTAATGACAATAAAAGTGTAAAAATTTGAGAATTTCCTTGCTTTTGTACATTTAGTGTATATGAATTTTCATCTTAACTCTATTAAAGGCATATGATTTCAGTATACTGGCATTTATCATGGAATGTCACTACTTTTGTAAAGGCTATGCCTCAATACAATGGTCATTTTTAAGTTTTTTTTGAATTTTCTGGAAAACTAAAGTATATGGTAAACTGAAATTAAAATGCCATCAACTAGACCCTAGAACCTCTATCTCTGCCAAAAAATCAGCTGAATCCATCAAATAGTTGATGAGATACAGGGGGCACATACGTACGTACGTACGTACGTACATACATACGGATAACATGATTTCATGATTGAACTTTCTGGATCTCTGGGTTGCCTTAACTAATGATGCTGAAATTCTACACACTTATAGAACCTATCAAATAAAAATTTTGTGCAAAGTTTTAACTAATTTGGTTTATTTATTTTTGAGTTATGATTGATCAAAGAAATGAGATTTCCAGCATAGGCCATTCTTGAAGTCTATTACGGGATAGAGCGCTCTCGCGCCTCCCTTGATATATATATATATATATATATAACTTTTAACAGTTTTTTATATTTAGTTTTTTTCGTCTACAAAATGTATTTACTTGAAACTTTTCTTCTGCAGCAGTGTTTTTGTTTTATCATTTGTCAGTCTTCGCGACGGCTTTTACTGGCGGCTTACGTAAACTGCCGTAAGATGTCAACGCAAAGTTGGCGGAAATTAGGTTCGATTCTGTATCAGTCTGGTTATTATAATAGCAGCAGCCGTCTTCCTCTCTTCCCTGCAAGCTGTAATAATGAATAACAATTAAAATGGCGATTCTTGATGGCGATATGTTATTCGATGTTTTATTCTTGTACACCATTATCAAATTATTCTTCCCAATCTCCCGTTCCCTGCGAGTACGAAGAGAATTACAAAAAATGGCGACTGACTCTTCTCAGTTTACCGGCCAAAGAAAAATACTTTTCTCGCTTCTTCGTCACGCCTTATTTTAGACTTCCTGTCCGTGACGTCATATTCCGACATGTAGTCCTAACCTTTAATTTGACTTCATAATGAAAAACTCCAATTTCTTGCTTAACTAACCTTGCGTGGATTTTTCCATTTTTTTACCTAATTTTTACACACCCAAACCAATATTAAACCCTAACCCTAACCCAAACCAATATTAAACCCTAACCCTAACCCAAACCAATATTAAACCCTAACCCTTACCCTAACCCTAACCCAGACCAATATCACAAATAGTTAAATGCAAAATTATGTTTCGCGAATTTCTTAGATTTTGCCAAGATTATAAAAAGCGACAAAATCCAAATATGAAACCAGTGAGTTTAAGAGGTCAGATTCTATTCTCGCATTTCCGTGCGCCTCACTTTAAACACCTCGCTCGGCGCACATACTTTTTCCCAGTCACGCATTAACCCAGACGCCACTCTTCAAGGATCACTTCACTATCTTTTTCTTCCTCACCTTACGTTGAACTCTTTTCACAGCGACTCGTACTAATTCTGTTTGACATACCACTGTCACACATACGTCCTACTGTAGTCAGACACACTTACATCTTGCTACAGACAGACTCACCTGCATATTACATTCACCGCACCCAAAACAAACAATAAACCTTCATCACCGCAAGAATTGCATCCCAGAAAATTTTCCTACCAAGTTTATATGTGAATTTTGTACGATTGAAAATATGTAAACCTTTGTATTTTTATATTTGTTTTTCGTATTCCTTTATTTCTTGTGTATTTATGGGGTGGAAACATTTCCACCAACAGGAGCAGTAAGGCACCTCCTTCCCTCCGCTAGCCTGTGGGAGACATTTGGGCAAGATTGGGTACCCACTTAGGCCCCCGACTAAGGTACGTGAAGTTATGGCAGGCAGGTGATGGGTGGAGGGTTGAGCAGCCTAATGGATTTTAGAAACTGGTCAACCCTTCATTTAGTGTTAGACAGATGATACTGATGTGTGTACAATGGCTAAGACTTCCTGCTCTGTAAAAGCCCTGTCCCTATAGAAGGTAATTGCAACCCACTATAGGTAACCTCTTTGCAAAGAACATCATGGTGAAACAAAATATTCAAATGATCATCGATGTCTGCAAACAGACCTGATACCTGAAAAAGAGAAGAGATTTAAAATTAAAAAAAGTATTGTCGGTGAGATATCTATACAAGGCTCTACACACGAACGACTTCCTTTCATGTGCATATGAGTATTAAGAAGTGTAAGAAAGCAACGCAAAAAAAAATATCCGGGACAATCTTCTACCAATAAACTGTCGTTCCTGCCGCTCTCCAGTTCGTTCTAATTTCATTCTCAACTCCTTTCTTTTCATCAGTTCACCTGGACGCTATGCAAATGTGCCTTCCAAGCTTTCATGCACAGCACAGGCTATTTTTGTCGTTTATGTCTCTATCCATTACAAGAAGAAACATTTTTTTTTATTTGTTACTATGTTTTTTAAATTTATTTTTGTTTTTGTTTTTTAGGGAATGTAATGGAATTGATAAAAGTGAAATCAGCTCGAGTAATGCGAGATGTGGACTGGGCCAGTCACACCTGTACACTGGGTTTTGCCCAATTAGGTAAGGACCAATTGATATTGATTAATAGACTATAAACCAAAAAGTGAAGAAAAATATATATTCAAATATTAATCTATTTATTAAAAAGTTTGATGTGTAATTGCACGATTGTCCCCCTTGGGGAGATAATTGGCTTCCACGCTCGAGGGTGTGTTGATCACGTAATTGTTCCCCGAGTTCTTCGCCTAAAAAAAAGATTCTCTTTTGTTTCACCACTAGCACTGCTGGACAGGAGCTCTCAACTCACACAAGCTACGTGAAACCAAGTAAGTTTTCAATCGTCCTATGTTAATGCACGTTTTAAAAAAGAAATCATTACAGCTCGAGTCTGCTACGCACTTGTAGTATTTTATGATCATGTGCATTCAACTTGTGTTGAGACACTTATACTTGTATGACATATATATATATATATATATATATATATATATATATATATATATATATATATTATGATATATATGATTTTTTTTTTAAAACTTATTTCACCCCAAACAAGACAAGTTGCCACTGTAGACGTAAGGGGCTATTGAGAATTAGGATGAAAGTTTTGGATGTCATCCTAAATTGGGAGCTGTGCATCGAGATGGTTGTTCACATTAGTTTAAAATTTCTACATGTCTGTACAGTCGGGGAAACAATGAACAGAGATATAGATGCAAAATCCGGCAGCTTGAGGAAATAAGCTATTGGAGGACCTCCACAATGAATGGATAGGATTTAGCTGATTGTCGGGTCGATCGAGTGTATTTACGTCGAGGGGGCACCAGAGTAGCAGTTTCATCGGAGCACATTCCATTAAAGTACTTGTATAACAATCACAAGGATACAAGATTGCATCGATGGGACAAGGAATAGTGAGGGATCTATTAGATTAGAGACTTTTTTGGACCTTGTCTAAGAAGGAGAGACAAGTAGATGGTGCACCCTCCCAGATATGACAACAATACTCCATACATGGGTGGATGATAGCTTTGTAAAGACATAGGATAATGTCAGGTGTGAGAAGTTTTCTAGCGCGGTAGAGGGAGTCCATTTTCTTTGCAGCAGCTTTGGCAATGTCTTCTATGTATCTGTTCCAATTTATGTTACCTGTGAATTTTAGACCGAAGAGTTTGAACGTTGGATTCTCAGGTAGGGTTTTATTTGCTATGGCAATCGGTGGTTGAAAAAGTTTCTTGTAGTTGTTGAAGGAAAGTAGATTTGTCTTAGCAACATCAAATGTTACCATCTATTTATGACGCCATTCCACTACAGACTGGAGGTCAATTTCTAAGGATTCGGCCATTGCCTCTGATATGTGCGCGTCCACATGACGAGAGTAAAGCGTGGTGTCGTCAGCAAATATACCCATCTCAGACACAGTGTCATTAGGGAGGTCGTTTATGAAAATCAGGAACAATAAAGGTCCAAAGATCGATCTCTGGGGTACACCTGCATTTATGTCATGTTGTTTTGAATGAACGGCCATTGAGGACAACCTAGACTTTCTTTTTTGATTGGAAAGATCTAATCTTATTACATTTTCGTCGAATAATACAATATGAATTAATTTTTATCAGAAGACTTTTAGGCCAGACCTTGTCAAAGGATGTACGTTAGATATAACTAAGATGGCGATTCAGCTTTGCGCATCCGTAACTATTAACTGTCTACTGGGTAGGCGAATGAGACGTCAATGTGTAGCGAAATTCATATGCGTCAACATATTTGGCGCCAAAGACAATATCCGACGTCAAGTTAGTTCTTGGTAATTCTTCTCGTCGTCAAAACGTATACTTATCCTGATCTTGTTCTGCTTTAGCGAAAGGCAGACGATATGCCGAACTCCAGGATATTACATTATCTAACCGACATGAGCCAGACCATTACACAATCTCGTTTTAGTTTCTGTGTTCCGGAATAAATATTAACATCATTATTTATTTCAAGGAAGACAGGTGACTCTTTTTTTGTGTGTAACATTTATATTTCAGTCGGATTTGGCTAGATGTACTAACTTTTCCAAGTAAGTTCGTCATTATGACTTTCTTCCTGATTTAAACCTGTTTAATTAACCCAGTCCCTTACCAATCTAAGACTGGAAACCCCAACTGTCTCCAGCCAGCTAAACACTTGTATGATAATACTTTATAGTTTTTATGTAAAATGTTGTTATTGCTACCGGAGGTTTCATCTTTATTCTCTCATTCCGTGCATCCAGTGTTAGTGCTTGACTATTGATTCCTTTTATTCCAATTTTCAATTCTTCTGTTATTTACAAACCAGTATTTCGATTTCGCTTCGAACCGTCTTCAGAGTAGTCGGTTAAAGTGAAAAAAATGGCAAAAAAAGTTCAAATTCGCTTGAGTTTAAATTAATAGGTTTGTAAATAATTTTGTTTTGTTTGTTTTTGTCGTTGTTGGTTTTTTTTTAACAATTTAATCCTGGTATTAAAAGACATACCCGAAGAATTTAATTAAAAAATAAAAATGGCATTATTACCCATTAAGTTAAAAAATATATATATAATTTAAGTACGAACATATTTTTGCAACATACAACGTGTGATAGCGCACGCGATACTCTAACCTCATCAGCCGCCAACCGTGAGTAGTACACATTTTCACTAACAAAGACGGTACTGCAATCCATGCCGTCAACCAGCAGCTTTTGCCACCGGACTGAGTATTGCAGTTCCATAATGTCTTATCGAAATTTATTATTTATTTTAGCCGCCGATGATGACATTACGCGTTAAAACATTTTGATGTCACGTAAACACGAGAGACGTTTAACCGTTGAGCAACTTAATTCTTGTCTTGCTTAGAATTTCTCCAGGGCACTGGCGCTCAGCAATGGGATTCTGAACATTGTGGGTGTAAACCTGATTCATTGTTCCATCATTGAATTTACATTTTTCGATGGGGGAAATTTGTTGTTCGCACCAGTGTACTTTATGGATATGTAAACATCGCAATCCGTTATATTTCCTGGTGTAATGCACGTTGTAACCGGGTACAAGTCTAAATATTTTTCATTTAAATTAGTATGACAGGTGATATACTCTGCTTCCCCGCTACAGTCACCCGGGGAAAGGCAGGCATTCTTTGATTGTTGTACTGGTCATAGTTTACATAAATTCCTTTCTATCCAAGATGCTGTACTACCTTTCCAAAGAGTCACTTTGTCTTTCCAAAAAGTCATTTTTTCCCAGAACGTCTAACATATGTCAAATTCTTTTTTTTTTAAGTTCACAATAAGAATAGAAAAAAATACGTTTTAAAAACCTATATAAAGATAGATGAAAGAAGAGGGATAAACATGTACGAATGACAAATTTATTTCAACTTCGATTGTTCAATGCAAGGTATACTCGGTAATAAAATTATGTTTAGTCTTGGAAACGATCGTACGCCAGATAATTGTTGAATTCTTGGAACTGATATAAATGTCCTCATTTTGTCTATCTCAACTTACTTTATATATATATATATATATATAAATTAAGTTGAGATAGACAAAATTAGGACATTTATATCAGTTCCAAGAATTAAACAATTATCTGGCGTGCGATCGTTTCCAAGACTATTTGAAAATTTTTATTTTGTATTACACTTTTGATGATTCCAAACAGTTCTTTATCAGCGCCCTTTACATTATCACATACAGAAGTCATTAAAGAAAAACCTCAAATTTCAGAATTATTTTTTTAAAAACATATATCCAGTAAGTATAGGAGACAAAACCTCACAATGAACCAGGACTAAAAATAAAATTAAAATAGAAAAAAATAATAAAATCAAGAAAACTACTACTACTACTACTACTACTATTATTATTATTATTATTATTATTATTATTATTATTATTATTATTATTATAATAATAATAATAATAATAATAATAATAATAATAATAATAATCAACAACAACAACAACGTAATTGAACCCCCCTCCCCAATAAGTAGCTAGTCACGTTAGAGAACAACATTTACCGTTATTTTTCAGCAGCCGATAAACATTTAAAGTCTCGAGCATATCTATTGAAGACGTCTTTTTGGTACATATACAAATGTTATATTTAATGTTAACTAATACGAAGCTTCAGAGATTTCAATTCGGGGGTCGGGAGATAATATCTTTGCTTTGTGTTTGAGTTGAACGTAATTGAACCCCCCCCCCCTCCCCAAAAGTAGCTAGTCACGTTAGAGAACAAAAGTTAACGTTTTTTTTTTTAATTTCGACCGAACGTTTGATAACTTTGCATCAATTTATTAGACAAACATAGGAGGGGAATCTATCATCTTTTTTATTTTTTATTTTATTTAAGAGTATCCTAGAAAACCTATACTATGTAATTTGGTAACATATATAAATATATATATATATAATTATTATCTTTTTTTTATTAATTTTTTTTTTTTAATTTATTTATTTATTTATTTATTTATTCATTATTATTTTTTTTTCGTGAATGTTTCTTTATGTATGTGTGATAGTGCACTTTGAACCTCATGAAAATGATAGAAACACTATCCCTGTGACATGATCACAGGTAAACTAAGCCTGGGTCTGGTGTTACCACAAACACCAAACCATGATAAATGTCTATAAATACAAATAAACGTCGTGGGACTCAGAAAAAAGATCTGAGTGTCATGATGGGCAGGTGCTTCCTCGATTGCCAACATGGGGGACCCGGTCCGCATCCTGCGAATGTTGGCTCCTTTAATTTCAGGAACAAGACCACGGACAAAAAACAGGTAAGTAACCCATCAAATTCCAAATATGATAAGGACACTGGCCAAACACAAGAAAGCAAGAATGAAAATAACAGACCAAAAAGCCATAGAAAGAAATGGACCATGAAGAGAACAGAATACTACTACAAAAGCCGCTACCCCACAGAAAGAGGATACCGGAAACGAATGAAAGATCTATGGGACATTTCTACTGACTACCATACAACGGCACAAAGGATAGCAGATCAAGCAAAACAGATACTCAAGAGAGGGTGGTTCTCGGAGATGGAATTAACGGAAATTAAACAAAAGATAAATGGCGTGACAGATCAAGACACACCACTTGACCAAAACTTCCAGGAAGAAGACGGGAAAAAGATAAACACAGAAACTGGAGAAGGCGAAGACGACGAAACTATAGAACTATCTGAGGAAGAAGCAAGAGAAGTGGAAAACATCAAACGATTAATGTCTGAGAACAAAACAAAACTTCCATCCCTAAGGAACGAAGACTGGAAGAAGTTAAAAGTTGAAACAGGGAAAGTAAACAGAGTACTCACGTACATCCCAACAGACACTATCACAGATCTAAACAACTTGATATATGCGGGGGCAAAATCAATAAGTATGAAACTAAAAAGGGAAAAGAAGACTGACCAAAAGAATGGACAGACGAAATCTGGATGGGAGATCAGACTGGAAACCCAGATCACCAAACTTCAAAAGGAAGCTAAAACCGTAAATAGGATGAAGGAGAACAGTAAACGATGGAAGAGCAGACATCTGAATCGCAAGGAAAGACTACATAAGAAAGATTAAGAACTAAAACAAAAGATAACAGCAAAAGAAGGAAGACTGAGACGATACACATACAACTCGGAACAGTACAAACAGAACAGGATCTTGTAAAACAATGAAAGCCAATTTTACGAAAATGTAAACGGAGAAAGAACAACAACAGAACAACCGGACCCGACAAAAACAAAATATTTCTGGAGCAAGATATGGGAAAAGGCTGAAGATCACAACAAAAATGTTAAATGACTGAAATACATGACAGATAAACTTATAGAAATTTAAGAAAGAACAGAAACAGAAATTAATGAAAAAACTATTAAGACAACACTAAA
The DNA here is from genome assembly GCA_963556195.1 of Sepiola atlantica. Taxonomy (NCBI): domain Eukaryota; kingdom Metazoa; phylum Mollusca; class Cephalopoda; order Sepiida; family Sepiolidae; genus Sepiola; species Sepiola atlantica. Next base: position 180,093,039 of record OY744515.1, on the reverse strand, counting down.
GAAAATGGCAAACTGGAAAGCACCAGGTCACGATGGAATACATGCGTACTGGTTAAAAAAATTCACGACCCTACATGAAAGGCTAGCACAGAAACTGAGAGGATGTATCCATAAAACAGACATACCAAAGTGGATGACCAAAGGAAGGACAACGCTCATACAAAAAAACGCCAAAAAGGGAACGACCCCAAGCAATTACAGACCAATAACCTGTTTACCGACAATGTGGAAAATCCTAACGGCACAACTGAGAGAGCAAATTTACCATTCCCTGAAGAGTCGTGGACTACTTCCCGAGGAACAAAAAGGATGCCAGAAAGGGAAAAGAGGGACGCATGATCTGTTATACATAGATCAAAAGATCCTGAAAGAAGTTAAAAGCAAGAAAAAGAACATATCTATGGCATGGATTGACTACAAGAAAGCGTACGACAGAATCCCTTAAGCATGGATAATTGAATGTTTAAAAATGTACAAGATACCCGACAGGATTATTAATCTCATCAAGAAAGCAATGGAAACATGGAGATTAGAACTAACAGCTAGAGGACAATACTTGACGGAGATAAAAATACAGACATTTTCCAAGGAGACTCCCTATCACCACTACTGTTAATCATAGCCATGATGCCACTCAACTACATACTCAGGAAATGTGATGCCGGATACAAGTTCACAGACAGATAACAACGAATAAACCATCTCATGTACATGGATGACCTGAAGCTATTTGCAGAAAGTAAAAAGGAACTGGAAAAGCTGATAAATACAACCAGAATCTTCAGCCAAATGGAATTCGGAATGGAAAAGTGTTCATTGCTAAAGATTAAAAAAGGACAGCTGGAGACGACTGAGGGCATGGAACTACCCAACCAAGAGCAGATGAGGGCGCTAGATGAACAAGACAGCTATAAATATTTGGGAATCTTGGAAGCAGACACAATCAAATCAACAGAAATGAAAGAGAAGATTGGAAAAGAATAACTGAGAAGAACAAGAAAGCTCTTAGAAACAAAATTATATAGCAGAAACCTAATCAAAGGAATAAATACCTGACAGTATCACTAATAAGATATTCTGGACCATTTATAAGCTGGACTAAAAAAGAACTCAGGCACCTTGACCAGAGGACTAGAAAATTAATGACTATGCACAATGCACTACATCCAAAAGACAATACAGACAGACTCTACGTGAAGAGAAACGAAGGGGGAAGAGGACTGGTAAGTATAGAAGACTTTGTGGACGACACTAAAAAGAGCTGGAGAAATACATAAACCAGAACAAGAAAGGCTGATCACCGCAGCACGAGATACCGTCCCAACGAACAACACAAGAAGCATCGAAACTGGACACAAACAGACAAGAAAAGAAAAATGGGAAGAAAAACAACTACATGGACGCTTCATAAGACTGACAAGAGAAGAAACCAACGCAAATAGCTGGGCATGGCTAAGAAAAGGAAACTTGAACAGAGAAACGGAATCTTTACTGATGGCTGCACAGAACAATGTGATTAGGACTACATTAAAGCTAAAATAGATAAAACACAGGAAAACAATAAATGAAGACTGTGTGGAC
>OY744515.1:179936458-180086458 GCA_963556195.1 Sepiola atlantica | reverse complement strand
AAATTACTACTAATCTTCCTTCCCACTTTATTAACTTACGGCGTTTCCGATCGGCGTTTATATGCCAACTGTTGACTTTTTTCTTTCTTTTTCTTTTTTTTTTAACATTTCTTTCTTTCTTTCTTTCTCCCTTTCTACTGTTTATTACGCATGACTATTTTTCCCAAATTGCGTTCTTTGTATAAATTTGAAAACTTTTCTGTTTTTAATTAAAGTTCTGCTACCAATTGATGATGGTTGTATTTTAACAATCGAAATATTTTGGTAGAACTATTCAATATGTGTTTTTGAGTTTATTTTTGCTAGTTGTTGATTTGCTTATCCTTTATTCCATTTTTATTTTTATATATATATATATATATATATATATATATATATATTCAACAGATTCAACATTTCATGCCTACCGTTAACTGTTGCTTCTGCTATAGTTCATTTCCTTTTCAATTTTGTTAACATAATCATTTCAACGCAACACTTCAGACAAATCTAATATTCGTACTTTTTGCTTGTGGAAAAATGATTTCGTTTTATTACGTCTAGCCCTAACATGTGAAGTGTCCAGAAAAGTTGTGATAAAAAATACAAAAAATTTAAATAAGGACTGAACCAAAAGCAGAAGAAACATCTAGCAATTGCTATATAAGTGTAACTTGGAAAACCCGACTGTTTTAATTCTATGCGTTTGCGTGTGTATGTCTGTGTGTGTGTGGGTGTGTGGGGGGGGAGTGCTGTTAATCTAAGTGAATCACTAGTTTTACTAGAAACGGATCTTTATTTTCGAGTAACCGAACGTAAAAATAAAAACAAATAAAAGCTTGAAAATTTCAGTTACAATTTCTGTCATTTTTATATTTTAGGCGCCTGGTCGAATTTGGTTGACAATGAAGTTCTCACTACCGTCGGCTGTTTTACTGGGAAGACAACAAATTACCTGTGCTCCGGTGATAATAGAGGCCGCTTACGTCTTTACAAATATCCATGTTCTTGTTATAAGGTATCTCAGTATTCTGTTACGAATAACTTCTAAATTTATTTTTTCACATATACGAAAAGAAAGAAAAGACTAATCAAGAAAATATTAATTAAATGTAATATTGATATAACTCATGGGATGTAATATTGTGTTGTGAAGTTGTTTGTGTGAGTGATATGAAGAAATAAATGGATGAAAACGATTCTATGGAGATCAACAATATAAATGATGTATTTAACAATTTTACAACTGGGAGAATTATCATGAAAATCAGGTTTTAATTTGCTGCGCGGGTCTGATTTCGGCAAGCGTCCTCCATTTTAAATCTTTCTGTTTGTTGTCGTCTGATCAAATCTAGGAGCAGATAACTCTGGCAGGTAAAAAATGCTTCAAAACATTTATTGGCAAGGGAGATAAGTTTATGGTAAAGGAGTTATTTCGATTGAAACATTATTTTCTAGATGGAATTTGTTATCTATCTAACATATTGATAGACTAATAATTTGATCCTTCATAGTCGCTGGCGTCGATTATAGCGTGAGAATGGATAAGAGAGACGATGGCCTTTCGTCTTTGCGTACCACGAGTCGCACTAACAAATAATAATTAAAGGATGTGTGTGTGAAGAGGGAAGAAGGGTAAAAACAGGATTAATGAAACACGACATATGAACAATTCGCAATTTTTCATAACTTGTAACTTTCTAAATATATAAATATTTACAAAGTTACAAGTTATGAAAATTGCAAATTTTTCATTCGTGTCTGTAAGTTTATAAAATTAAACTGTTCTTTGTTTGTAGAATGCAGATAATGAATTAGTCTGTGTAATAAGTATTTACATGTGTTTGCCTTATTTTATTAACTGAGTATGTGACATCGATGTAAGGAAGTGATAGCAGTTTTCATTCTTCCCTACACACAACCACGTATCTGGAGGAGACGTGTTCCGTCCTCATTTTTAAGCGGCTTTTATGTGAATTCTCTGCTTTGACTGCCGATTCACTGGTTTTAATTCTTTATATCTGAAAACGATTAGCTCCCAAGAGCGTATTCGGTTTTGGTATGTAAACGTGTTTGGCCTGCGGACGTAATTGTTATTTTTTATATATTGACTTTTTTCTATTTTGAGCCTCTGTTTATAGAAAAATATAATAACCTTTTTAGATGTAATTTTGATGTATGTCTTATTTTTGTGCTCGCACTATTGGTTTATGAATATAGGATTTATGTTAATCCTATCAAGTAACCTTAGAACCTTTCAGGACACAAGTCTTAACGGTTTCATTTTACTGGTAAACGGATAACCATAGCACTCATCTTATATTTGAAATGAAAGAACGGGACAAACAGAGGCGAAAGATACATCGGAGAATGTTGTGAGCAAAAAATATTCTCATAAGACTGTAAAAACGGAGTACGTGGTCGGGCTTGTAACTAGATAAAGACGTCATGGCATTAACACAGATTGTCCTATAGGTGGGTGTTTGGGGTTCAAAATATATATTGCTTTATTTCATTGAGATGAAGGTTTCATTCAGTTTGATTTGTGTGCGAAACTTAGGGGAACTTCAGCTCTCTCGATAACGGAATGAGTTTTTCACGACGAAAGTTTAAAATACGTTGTGTGTTCGTTCGCTATAGGCCAGGAACTCAAATTGTACCTCGTGTTCAAGCGGAAGTATGTTGGTCTGTCTATGTGCAGACATGTTTTTTCTTCATTTCCGACATTACTGAGATTTTCAATTAAATTAAAGGAATAAGAAAGGGGGAAAATGTGGAAAACTAATAGATAATATATATTATGTGTTGGAATTAAATTCTTAAAAATTGTCGGAATGTAATTATAGTAAAAGAAGTAAATGTGTGTACCCATCGATTGTAGATGTCATGTTGAATTTATCATTTATAACAAACATAGCGTTTTAATTGAAAATAAATGGTGAATCTCGCGCCGCGTATTCTACTAAAGGAATTATTGGCTCGGATATAAATGTTATGTAAAGAATACAGACTGAAAATGTATGCAAATGACTGGCTAGTTAGAATCTAATATCGATTTATCATGTAATGCTATTTAGGTTTAACTTTAAAACCCGACAGACTTTATTTAATATATTAGATAAACCTATTTTATTGACTTAAGAGAAAAGTGTAGAATCTGTTCTGATACTACACTTCATTTTTCTGTCTTCGGTTAGTGAAGGATGAAATAATTCTAGACTGAGGCAATTTTTATTTTTGTCCCAATTCAGTGCCCCTTTTAGAGGAACCGCATTTCATCCACAGTAAAACCCTACATTGTGTCTAACTTTGCTCTCATAGAGAGGCGAGTAAATAGAGGCATTTCTTTGCCAAACTTTGTTAAGTTTAGTAATATTTACTCGATAGCAAGAAGGGCTTATTAAAGTGATGGATGAATGAAAAACTAACCATTCGCTCTGATAATCTGACTAAACAGCCCATTTGTCTTATTTTTGTTCCCCCAATGTTTTCTTTTCTCTGATTTGTTGTTATATTTATTCTATTTTATCTTTTTTTTCCTTTCTCTTTTTTAATCAGGCAAAGTTCAACGAAGAGAAACAATGTTCATCGTCTCTCATCCACATTCAAACCCTCGACAGCAATGGCGGTTTACTCTCATCCGGCAGTGACGCTTCCCTAATGCATTGGGCAATAGAGAGTGACGATGACAATATTTAATGTCCTCCTCATATTTAGAAGAGCCTCGTTCAAACATTTTATGATTAATTTCGCTGACCAACATCCTGATGAGCATTTTGCTAAATAATTAAAATCATTAATAATCATTCTCTAATTGTCTATAATAATCTTTCCAATTACCAGTGATTTAATAGTTGCTCCTTACTCGTACTTTAGAGGTTTACACGGAGTAGCACAGAGTGTGCACCTATTTTGGTAAGGCCTACTAGTCTGAATAATAATAATAATAATAATAATAATAATAATAATAATAATAATAATAATAATATCTAAGAAAGATCATGTGTGTATGTGTGAGTGTATATTAAGTGTCTGTTGTGTATGGATGCATTTAATCAAGTAGTTTGTGTTAGGTGCGCTTATCTACTGAGTCTTAAACAATTACGAACAAGAACATAAGTCAGTCGTGAAACTGCATACCTCCACCTAACAACGTAAGGATAGGCCAAAGTTTTATCTGCGCCTTATTTCTCCATATTGTGTGAAAACTATTTATCTGATCAGACTGAAAGTTTGCATAGGGATTACTGTTATCAACAAGCATCAGATCCATACATAAAATTTGGGAAAATCGGAAGTTAAAATTCCGTCAAAATGTCGTCCATGATCGAAGTTTTAACGGTCATGATCAAAGGTCAAATCATATAAGATACGAGACTTCATTGGCTACAATATGGACTAAGTAGCAAGTCTCCAAACGTGTAGATTTCACTTTTGATCAAGATATCCCAAAATTAAATCAGTTAAATTGGTGACAATTGGTTACGTGATGTTGACGTCAAACAACCAAACAGTCACAGACTCGAGTGAAAACATAACCTCCTTGTCAGGGGTAATTATTTACTAACCAATGCAGTCATCATTTCATCAAATTAAAATAAACAAATGAAATAGGCGAAAACTCATTCGTAATTAATTGCTTTTTTGTTGTTGGGCCTCGTGTGCACATTAGGTCATCCGGGCTTCGCTTTAACCATCGAGATACGGTAAAATCTTGTGAAGTGAATTGGATTTCGACACCGTTTCATTGCTCCCAAACAATTTATTTTTACTTATAGCGGGAACGTAAATTTATACATTTATATCTAAAAAGTATAATTACTGATTGAGAAATAGTCTAACAAGAAGATTTCGGAATGTGATTACATAAATCGTTCAACGATAATTTGGTTTGCATTTGAATTTGTCCAGAACTTTACATAATTAAATATTTGTTGCAGATTACTTTTTAAAAGTAACAGTCGTAGCATTCACATAAAACACAAACGACATTTTCTAAAAATGTATATAAATATATTTGAAAACCCCACTGCGATATTTATTCTAAAACGTTGAATGATATTTTTGTATTTATATAATAATCGAAAGGAATCTTAATATTTTTTGTTTCTTTTATTCGAAATTTTTGTTCCGCATTTTCTTGTTAAATTAAAGATTAAAGTTCAAATTATTGTTTCTACCTTTAATCATATTCAAATGACCATTTTAAAAATAAAAAAAATCTTATTGAAAAAGTGTTACGTCTGATGTTTACACGTTGTTATCGGTTTGATAACAACCAAAAATGATCAAAGGACGAAGTAGAACCTTTAACAGATTTATTTAACAACTCACAGATTAAATGGAAATGTACAAGCCGCGGGATGAGTTATGATTAAAGTCTGTGATGGTGAGACCGTTGTATTTACTTTTCAACTGTCATGGCGAACCTTGTTTTCTCCAAGGCGATAACTCTGCTTTCTTCAGTTCAAGGGAAATCACTCTATTCTGCTTTCAGGTTGTCCCTGACAACAAGACAGGCGAATGTATTGGCAGAGACGAACAGAAATAAAAAAGCTGAATTGCTCGAATAATAATAATTCTTTCAATTCATTAACATTGTTTCTAAAAGATGTTTGTATTTATACATTTGAATAGGATAATAGGTACTACTTAAGTATGCGGTCTACTTGCAGGTTTCCACATTGCTAGCCACAGTCTACCTCGAATATTCTACTCTACAAGAGAGTCTACTTGTAAAAGAAAACAAGATTTTGCAGTGTTAACAGCTTCGAATTCACTCGATTCTGTAGAAAAGGAAAACGGGTTTTGGTTCTTACAAATCGTCAAGTCTAACATCTTTTCTTTGCATATCGACTGTAGCAAGATTAGTGTGTGAAAAAATAAGGTTTGAAATGGAAAATTACATTAGAAGTCACATTAGAGTTACGTCTACAAGAAGTTGCGTTATGGGAGGAAGTAGGTTGCAGAAAAGGCTAGAGAGTTCCTGCCACTTGGGATTTGGGAGTGATCGGACGCAATTTTTTAGTCTTTCACGACTCTACGGGAGTTGGCTTAGAGGCTGCAGTTCATCTGAGGGTACTTTTACTGTGAATTGGTGTTAGAAGTAAATCAAATCACAGAGCAAATATTGGAGTTAATTGTTGTTCTTTTTATTGCTTCAATTATGCAAACCTTAGGGAGAGAGAGAGAGAGAGAGAGAGAGGAAGAAAATGTCAACATCTCTGCGACTGCTACTGCCACCATTCTAAGATACATCACTTTCCACTGAGCTATGACTTACGTGTCAACGAGAGAAACGATCAGCAGGCGAGTGGTTCATAATGACGATCGACGAGAACTCCCCACATCATGATACAAGTCATTTATTACCACGCAATATTATACGAAGAATTGGTTTAAATTAGCTTCTTCCTTGCATGCGCTCTCTACTGCATGATTCTCAGCATTTTGAATAATGTCTAAGGGGTTATAGTGACGAAGGAAACAGATAGCAGTATATTCTAAAAAAAATCGGCGATGTATAGAATTTCTTGAATCGCATTTTCCTTGAGAGGTATGCGCGTATAAAGTTTAAATTTAATTTCTGAAAACAAGCAAAGAGGAAACAACAAATACGCAGTTCGTTTTAACAAATAAACACGCTAGTACACCTCACATAGGTCATATTGGATCAAATATTTCAAGTAGACCGCTCACTAAAGTAAACAAGGGGGTGTATATCACATGTTCTTTTGTAGATCGTAAGGTAGACCACCTGCTAACTTAGCAGCAAATGATGCTTTCCTCATCGTCAAAAGTGAATACTAAATTAACATCCGGATAAAATAGTAATAAAACTGGAACCAATAAAAATTGCACAAGATGTAAAGACTGCATAAAATCTCTATGATTTTATATTTGAGAAAATTATGAGTAACAGTCAAGAATAAAATATTATAACATGTTATCGAGATGGAAAAAATCCAAATATGCAAGTAGTTATAATTGGAGTCTTGTGAAATACGTAATGGGCGTCTATTTGAGGTCCGAATAGAGAAGACGGCTATTTTCCACTCTAGTGAATACAAATGATGTATTAGAGAGAAGCTGAAAGAGAAACAATTCTTGTAACGGCGAAGTTATGAAACGATGAAACATCTTTAACAATGACAACATTTATTTGGTGTGTGATGTGCAGGAGATGTACACGTGTGTATAAAGAATTGAAAGAACGTGTTTGTTAAATGTATTTTTGGTTTTCGGTTCAGTTGCTAAAAAATGCTCATTTGAGGAGATGACAAAGCTCACCGGGAAACACGTTCAACGGACGTTTGTTCACCTCCAGTGTTCGTGTGTAAAAAGAGAGATAAGTAGGATCATGTGACTGACGTCGAACCATTCAGAGTGAGGAACGGAATATTTAGATTTCTGCGTACATTCTTTTGTATTGTCTGCTATTGTCTTTCTCTCTCTCTCTCTCTGTCGTTCTCTCTCTCTCTCTCTCTCTCTCACTCACACACACACACACACACATACACTACACACACGCACACATACACACATTTATATAATAGCAAAATTAAACCGCTCTCTGGGCGGCTTTTAATCTACTTCTAAATTTAATATAATATTAGAAACATATAGTGTTCTCAATTTTAAGATAACTAGAACTATTTAACTATTTTCGTTTCCGTTTCATGAAACCAGGAAATGTAAATGAAAATTACTAAAGGCATTTACGTTAAAAGAACAGAACAAACGAACCTTCTTCCAAACATGTATGTTTAGAACAAAATTATAATCTGAAAATTTGGTGTTTAATCCATAGTACTCCAAATCATTTTGAATATAGTAATAGCAATTTTATAAAAGGTATAGAAGTCCATTTCTAATATTTATAACAACTTTATAATGCCATCTTCGTTAATATGTATGTATATAAAGGAGGGGTTAGTAATAGAATAATGTGTCCAAGAGTCTGGATTTTAAAATCCATCTGAAGGATAAATGTTCTGTTCGTAGGGAACAAAGAAGAGTTCATATAGGAGAATGTTCATACGTACGTTTGTTTAGTTAAAGACAGACCGAGTTCATGTGGGGTTTGTAAGTATGCGTATGTGTGTGTTATAATGGTATAAGTTCACGCGCGTGCGACTAGTCGCCATGTTGGATATGGGAGTCTTTGTCAACGCGCGTGGCCCAGCGGGTTTTGGTTCCCAAGAGAGAAGAGAGACCTGTTCCCGGCCCAAAAAGGACAGTGGTGAGCGCTGTTTTTATAACTTCCGGGGCCTATCTCTGTTCGTGTGAGAGATTGTTTCTGATTGGTCATTAGAATTGCAGTTAAATGTTTGGGTCAATGGAAGGTTTAAATATGATACAAATCCACAAAGCGAAACTGAAAATTGGATTATTCGAACTATTATTTTCATTTTGGTTATTATATGATTAGAACACAAGTAAAAATATATGATTAAAATACAAGTAGTAATAAGTAGTAACGATACACATCTAGAGCAGATAATGTTTAAGGCTCCCAAAATTGATACTAGAATTTTGACACGGTGAGGTATTTTACTGGTCCAATGTTTATTGATTAAATTAAATCATCAAATAATGAAACGAACAGAGGTCAACACACTTTTGGGAAAATAAGTATCGCCAATACTTATTTTCGCTCGAAACTAACGATTTTATTCGTGTGCACTCTTGCTCTAAGCCTAAACCATGTATTATCATTTCGATTTTGAATTTCTATAATTTTCAAATTGTAAATAAAATAGTCCGGCACAACTGCAGACTCTACGATATTATTGATCAAAATGAAATATACTTATGCATAGCATACACGATGGACAATTGAACATCTCTGTTCCAACTTTTATAAACATCTGTTCAGTAGTTTTGAATCCATGAGGACCTTTATTGGGCACTCTTTGCTCCCCTAAAAATAAATCAACCACAGCTCACTACACTCTCTTTTATGTATACTATCTATGTTCAAAATTTCTTTGGTGAAGTAGTATTTCTTTGGTGAAGTAGTATTTCTTTCTATATATGTACAGACAAACGAACACATATTTATTGTATAGATAATCGGATTTTTCATATAATAATTTTGTATTTTTAACGTAATCGAAAATACTTTTCCATTTTGATTAAAAACAGAAAATAAACAATGAAAACTTAATCGAAGAAAGCCGCCTCCTCCTCCTCCTCCTCCTCCTCCTCTTGTTGTTGTTGTTGTTGTTGTTATATATACAATTATTTTTGTAAGTAAACTTAAGCATTTTGAATATAAAATTGAGTTGCCATTGGAGAGTTTTGGTTGACTTTACGAAATAAAATATTTGAAAAACATTTTTCCTTCCATGGGACCCATTTCTTTTCTATCGATATCAACGGCCACTTCTTTACCAACTTCTGTTGCTGTAACGAATGTAGAAGAAGTCTGAAACGAGTATGCTTAAGGAAGTGTTATTCTACTATTCGTCACAAGAAAATGGACACCTATAAAAAATGAACAAAGGGAAGTAATTCATTCCAAAAAGTAAAACAAGAGATTGAAGAGTTCTTTCTTTATCAGCACAGCTACCCATTTTCATTCTCTCTCTCTCTCTCTCTCTCTGCTTCAGACTTTATTCTTGTCTCTGTCAAATACACCAATAAAACATCTATTATAATAATATTACACGTCATGTATATCTTTATTTTTTTATATTTTGTCTCTGCCAGATTCATATGATGGCAGATGCCATGGTCATCATAAGCCTCACACCTTTGGGAGCCTCGCGTTCAAGAAAAACAATGGTTTCATTATATCCTGACGATTAAAAGTTATAAAAGTTTATCGGTGTCTATTCTTTCTAACACATAATAATAAACAAAAGAGGACTAAATAAAATTTTTAAAATTATTTATAAATATAACAGGATTTATTTACATTTAACGAGAATGCACCAAAGATGGACGCATGTCAAACTTGTTATACAGTGATATAATGAAACGTGGACTTATTCGTTTGGGCAGACATATACTACAGAGATTTGTCTCAAAAGCAACAGAACTTGTCTGGATGGAAAGAGTAATTGACCGCGATGATTTCACATCAGCAGTCAAACTGAGAGAAGAAGAAAAGAGGAAGTAAGATTCTGTCATGCTTTTTAGGTGGAAACTACGTGGCTGAATAAACCAATAAATCAACAAGACTGTCCCATTACACCTGATCTACAGGGTGGTCGCTAGAAATGCGGGAAAATTTGAGGTTGTAAATTTCATTGTTTAAATTTTATTTTGTTTAAATTTTATTGCGTCTGGCTTATTCACTTCTTCGATTTGCACGGACGACATTTTGAGCATATGTGAGTGTATTATAATATTAGTCTTAAAAAAACTTTATGAAAGTTATTCTTTGTAAAAATAAATCAGCGTTTGACAAATTTCCCGCTTTTCTAGCGACAACCCTGTATGACTTCAACTCTAGAGAAAAAGCAGATCCAACAGTGTCTTAGTCAATATTTGGTTAACCTCCGCCTTACTCAAAACTGACATTGTATCTCTCATGGATCTCAGAGCAGTGCACGAATGAGGAGACAAAATGGGTCAAAGCAGGCATAGAAGCATATGTTCTCACGCTGAAATTCTACAGGAAGATCTACTCTCCCCAATGGTTCACTTCAACCTGTGCAGCTGCCATTGTGCATAGACAGCAAGCAGTCTGCTGTTTCAACCACCATATATTAGCTGCAAATAGACAAAGATCTATAGCATCATGAAACCATTGTAAAAGTGTAATAGCCGCAGCTAAAAGTAGGTATACTGAGGGGACCTGAAAATGTATTGAGTCGCAGAAATTAGGAACTCGCGATTTCTGGAAAATCTATAATGAACAATGGGCAATCAAGAATTCCCTCACTAACGGATAAGGCTGAACTGCTTGTCTAGTGGTTCACCTTAAAGTGCACAAACCACTCTCTTCCTAATTTCCAACTACAAACAGCAGAAGCCACACTTGATGATCTGATCATGTCCTGGATATCACAAAAAAAACACTGACACCTCCGAAGCATGTAGGCCTTATCTTATTCCTGCTATAGTAATAAAAAAAAAATGCTCAACTGAGCTGGCCCCGGTCCTCTCAAACTTTATAATAAATGTCTTGCCGAATCAAGGTCCAAAAAAAGAGGCTCTAATCTAATAAATCACACACTGTACCAAGCTCCATCCCCATCCCCTGTCCCATTGTCGCATCCCTGTGCTTGTTTTGCAAATACTTTAATGGAATATGCTCTGATGAACTTGCTGCGCTTGTGCCCCCCTCAACGTAAATACCTCCGATTAACCCAACAATCTAACCTCTTCACTTTAGAGGTACAAAGATGCAGGAAAGCTTTCTACTCTAATAGCTTCTATCCTCAAACTGTTGGTCTTTGGAATTCTCTCCCTGCTCCCTGTTTCCCTGATTGTACCAACATGCAGAAATATAAATGTAACGTACATAAACATCTCGCTGCACAACTCCCCACTTAGGATGCCCCTTTAAATCTGGTCCATAATTGACAGTAGCCCCTTACGTCACAGTAGCAATGTGCTTTGTTTGGGGTGAATAGAAGTATTAAAAAAGACAAAAGAAAAGCAGCATTGGAATTGCAATTCTAGCATCGATTAATAGATTGAGCTTAATCACTCACTTATAATTACCAATTCTAGTTGAGCAAGATTTTTTTTAAGTTGAAGAAACTCAAGAATGAACAGAGAAACACCAGGGACTAAATGATTGCTAGCCTAAAATAACAATATTACATTCACTTTTTTATTGTTATAAATTTGAAATTCATGCCAATTTTTTTTTTTTTTTAACATAGTTTACACCAAACAAGGCAAGTTACCACTAGAGACGTAAGAGGCGACTGAGAATTAGGGTGAAAGTTTTTGGGGGGTCATTCTAAATTGGAAGCTGTGCAGCAAGATGCTTGTTCACATTAGTTTTAAATTTCTGCATGTCGGTACAGTCGGGGAAACAGGGAGCAGAGAGAGTTCCAAAGGCCGGCAGCTCGAGGAAAGAAGCTATTGGAGTAGAAGGCTCTCCGGCATCTGGAGACCTCCAGTGAATGGGTGGGATTAAGCTGATTGTTGGATTGGTCTAGTGTAATACGTCGATAGGGACCTAGAGCAGCAAGTTCATCGGAGCACATTCCATTGAAGTACTTGTAGAACAAGCACAAGATTTCAACATTGCGGTGATGGGACCGGGGATGGAGCTTGGTGAATAGTGAGGGACCTATTAGATTAGTTACTCTTTGTTGAAACTTGTCTAAGAGGGAGAGACTAGTAGATAGTGTACCAGTCCAGATGTGTAAACAATAATCCATACATCAGCAGATGGTAGCTTTGTAGAGATATAGGATACTGTCAGATGTGAGAAGTTTTCTAGACTGGTAGAGGGAGCCCACTTTCTTTGCAGCAGCCTTAGCAATGTCTTCTATGTATTTGTTCCAATTCATGTTATCTGTGAATGTTAGGTCAAGGAGTTTGAACATTGGATTCTCATGGAAGGTGTTATTTGCCATGGAAATCGGTGGTTGAAGAGGTTTCTTGTATTTGTTAAAGGAAAGGAGCTTTGTCTTAGCATTAAATGTTACCATCCATTTATGATCCAATTCCACTACAGACTGGAGGCCATTTTCTAAGGATTCAACCATTGCCTCAGATATGTGCGCGTTTTACCCACATGACGAGAGTAAAGCGTGATGTTGTCAGCAAATATAACTATCTCAGACACAATGTCATCAGGGAGGTCGTTTATGAAAATCAGGAACAATAAAGGTCCAAGGATCGATCCCTGGGGTGTACCTGCATTAAAGTCATGTTGTTTTGATGAACGGCCATCAAGGACAACCTGGATAGGAAGGATCTAATTATATTAAATATTCATCCAGTAATACTATATGAATGAATTTTTATGAGAAGACCTTTATGCCAGACCCTGTCAAAGGCTTTGGATATGTCAAGCGCTACTGCCCTAGCTTCACCTGCCTTGTCCAGTGTATGGTATATGCATTCAGAGATTACGAGGAAGAACCAGAGATTTGAGCTCAGTCGAACACCTTCCATGCAAATAACAATAGAGTAGCGAGAGACTAGCAACGTCTCTTCTGTGAGAAAGGGACTGTAAGAAATGTTAGAGATCATTCCCCACTAGATTTTGAAGTTGATTCTGAATTCTGTCAAGACAACAAAGAGTGCTCTGAGCAGCACCTCTCCAGATATGGCAGCAGTAATCCATTTTGCGACGTATCCGACTCTTATATAAGTAGAGGCAGCTTGTGATGTCTAAACAGGTGCGATGAATTTGGGGTATTTTGTAAGATAATTTATTCTTTTTGGTGCAACATTTGGGCTTGAAAAAAAAAAAGGTAGAATTGTTAAATATACAGAAAACAGATTATAAAAACTTAAAACAAATGTGATGATTGATTCACTCAAAACAATGGTGACATGCTTCAGTGATCTTCCATGACATGATTTGTGTCAATGGTTAACTTGTAAAATTAGTTTAATTAATTAAAGCGAATTTTAATTAACCATAGAAAAAAGTATTCAAAGAAAGAGAAGTCAACACTTTTGGCTGGAAAATATAGAAAAAATATTAGTCAATTTTATCATTTTGAACTGTAGATTTTAAGGATGTTATTTTTGTTTATAACTTTGAAAGGCACATCCTTCGTCAAAAATGAGAAAAAAAAAGTATGCTTCCTTATTATTCGCACTCGCTATTTATCGAGATATTTTACTAATATATTCTTATAAAGTCATAGAATTATGTCAGTTATTTATTTTTTAATATATAATTTTCATTTCTGATGACCTAAAGAAATAACACGCACTGTTTACTTTTTATTATTCTTTCCAAATTCATTTCACGCAGCGGGATAAGTCCGAGTTGTTTTCTCACTTCCCCTCACTACTTGAAATGGTTCCGTCCAAGACCGAAAAGGCACGTTTTATTCAGTAACTTTTGCATGATGGGATATAAGTTCATATATTCATTTATCTACATAAAGTAAAATCAATTTTTCCCGTATGCATTAAAAAAATAATACGGTAATAATCGAAACCTTCCCATGCTAATCTGTTCCGCTATCCAATTAGGCTAAACCCTAATGCGTATTTCCAGAAACTATACATTCATTTGGTCTTCTTTCCATATTTATTATATTTTTTCTGGATTACCAGACTCTTCTAAATAAACCTTCCAAAGAGGTGGCATCAATTTTTACTTGCTACTATTTATCTACTCTAACCGCCCCCATTTTATACCATGTCCTTTCTTAATAGAAGAGAATTTTGGTTAAATTTTCTAAATTATTTCATTGTCCTTATGCCAACATCTGCTTTCACACGTAAGTACATTTTTGACATTCACAAGATAATGTATTTTTCAATGGTGAAACTAAAACAAAACGCTGTTTTCTTCCTTTTATTTAATTTCTATTTACAAAAAACTATTAGATTATTTGTAAGATAATGAAGAGTGGCAAAAATGAATCGTGGACGAGTCCATTGTGGGTGGGACGTCAAGAAAGAAATAAAGGCGACTTGATAACTGTTAAAAAGAAAAAGGTTCGGCAGTGCAAAAGGAACTTGAACAACGACGGTTTCAAAAACGCGAAGAGCCGAAACGCTTGGTGATTGGACTATCGATGTACCGGAAGAATGCGAGTTTTGTGTCCGCTGACTAAAAATGTGGAATGAAGGAATCCCCTGACTTGTACTTCACCAAAGTGCTTGTAGAACAATTGCTTCGGTTCACGCTCAGATAGACAATGCAGAGCAAATTACTTTCCAATCGAATGTATATACGAACGAGTTTCTAGCGTAAACCAAGTCTGTGACCTCAGCAAGAAAAACTTTCTTGAGACAAAAGTATGTCAAAAGATTGCTTAATATGTGTGTGTAGCCGGCGTAAACCATCCGGTTATGGCAAATAAAGAAAACCAAAGTTTTTTTCATATACGTTCTGTTCTTTGTCATTCTTGTTGGACCTTAACGGGTACCCTGAAAGAACGGGTAATGCAACATATTTACAAAAATAAAATATTTAAACAATATTTTCAATATTATTTGTGGAAAATTCTGCTCCCCAAACAAAATAAAACTTGCCTGAGTTTACAAGAATTTCTTCTCAGGCGGAATCAAAAACCAATTTCTGCAGGATTATTTTGTATTGGATAAGTTATTAGAACAATATTTTCGATATAAAATGTTTAGCATGTATTTGTGAAACAGTGGTTTCAGCGACGGAGTCGGCACCCTAGGGTGCACTGGAATGCATCGGGGAGATCAGGCCCCACGTAGAAACAAGTGGAGATCTAAGAACTAGTACATATTTTCGACTGTCCAAACCTTAGCCGAGAAACGGCGCCAGCCTGGCGGAAGAGAGCGTGTAAGTTGTCTGTAGCAATTATCCAGATACAATGGATGAGTTTGACCAGCTGAACAATTTGGTCATAGGTCTTTTAGATACGATGGATGTCAACTCGTTGGGTGGTCGCGCGGGCCCCCCCCCCCCCCCGGGAGGAGAGGGAATAAGTCTTTTGGTCACTCCCCCCTCCCCCATGGTGGAGAGAGAGGGAGAACGGGTCCTTTACGGTGACAGGAAAGAAAACAACCCAACGAGAGAGAGAGAGAGAGAGAGAGGGAGAGGGAGAGAGAGAGAGAGTATGAGTTGTACGCTTTTCGTCTTTGTTGTTGAGGCGAGAGGGCGACACAGATGAGTTAGAACCGAGATCCCGGCCGAGCTGGTCGTGATTCCCTCGGATCCCGAGGGAGCCGTTGCCCCGGGCTCCACCATCGTTTTCCAACAGAGATTAACGTCTCAATTAATACCAACAGTCGTAAGAGTCCACACCCACCGTTTTGAGTAGACAAGTTATATCTCGATTAAGGATTTGCAGTCGTAAAGAGATTCACACACGCACACAGAGAGATAAGATAGTTAGTAAAAAAACCATTATCGCAAAACAGACTTTGGGTTAAAGTTAAAAACCCACCGTTCATTTTTGTTAAATAATTATTGCTATGAAAAGACCTAACCGTTTGTTGAGTTATTCTGTTATCGAATTGTCCTGCTAAGTAATCTTGCCTTCACAGAATCACGAAGTCGTCATTCATCAGACCCGGAGGAGATTCAACGCCACCACAGACGACATCACGAGCCAAAGAAAAGGTGTTCACAGTCAGGAAGGATTCCTGCGCTGAGACGGTTTCATTACATTTTGCGTTATATATTTTCAAACACACAAGAAAACATTGATTTCTTTTATTTCATTTCTATTTATGAAAAAAAAAAAAAAAAGACTATTTATACAAATACAGTATTTAAAAATCTATTTTCATTATTATCACGTTCTTCAAACAAAATAAAAATTGCCTTAGTCAAGATGTATTTCTTAAGCAGAATAAAAAACAATTTCTTCGGAAATATTCTGTATTGGTTACGTTTTTAAAATCCTATTTTAATCAACTATATTATTTAGTGAAATGAGTTCTTTTGATTTTTTTTTCAGGATTGATACTCTATTTTTTTTTTTTAAATGAAATCAGTATTTTATATTCTCCACAGGTCCTGCTAGTATATATATATATATATATATATATATATATATACACACACATATTGGTCTTCATTAGAGTGGAAGATTAGATGATCACCATTTTGTTTGCCATGAAAGATCCCCGTTGATTTAATATTTCCCCGAGAAGACTTCTTCAGCATCTTTTAAATTTTGTGTTATTAAATTTGTTGCAAAAGAAATCTTCAGAAATGTACAGGGTGGCCCGAAAGTCTTGTTACCCTCAACCGAAAAGCCAGAATAGAGGAACAATCAGCAAAGAAGTAAAGCTATGTAAAATATATAATCCATGACATCACATCATTTTCTCATACGAAAATGATGGTGTTAAAACAGACCTTCTCAATTTGTGACAGCGTCAATGAAAGTGAATAAACTGAATCCATGACATGAGTTTTTATTGCTGTATTACTTGTTCCTCTATTGTTGTAACACCAAATTCTCATATTATGAAAAAGATATTGAAAAATGGTGTTTCATTTTTCGTGATGGATTCAGTTATTTAGAGGCACATCGAACCATATTTGGGTAGTGTCCATTGATGGATAAATGTAAACAAATGAGTGTATCCCCTTCGTGAAAGATAAGGGAAAAGAAAAGAAAAGATTTTTAAAAGTCAACATTCTTTGTCACTTAAAAAAAAAAGGAATGAATTAAAGCCTTTACGACATGACTCTTGTGTATTATGCAAAAATGTTACTTAGCAATTTATTTTAACGCTTGTTGTTTTTAAAAGATCTTTTCAAGAAGTGAAAATATTCATCTTAAAAGCATAATAATTTACTCTGAGTTGATAGAAAGATTTTTAAAGTCTCTTTTTTTTTTATAATTTGTCAAAAGACCGAATTAAAGTTTCAACCACAATTGTATCGACCTTCTTTTTTTAACTAAAAAAATTTTCAAGTGTAAAAAAAAAAAGAGAAAAAAAAGACTTTTGGCCCGTTTTTAGTTTAAGGTGACTACTTGTCATATCAAGGGAGATAACTTTTATTACCCCAAAGTACGATAATTTTTTATCTCTCAAGCAACGAAACTATTTTTAACTTTTGCAACAATATTTCCCGTATTTCTTCTATGTTTGTTTTTTTTTATCTCAACTATTAAACTTCTGTATTTCTTTGCTGTTTTTGTAAAAGTTGACAAAAAAATAGACATAAAGGAATACGGAAAATATTGTTGCAAAAGTTTGAAATAGTTTCTCTGCTTGAAATAAAATTCCTGTAATTTTGGGTAAGCAAAGATATCTCCCTTGATATGACACCTTAAACTAAAAAAGGACAGATTTTTTACCTGTTGGCAAAGTATATATATTTCTGTGAAAAGTTACTTTTTGTTAGGTACCCCCCCCCCCCCAAAAAAAGAAAAAACAACAAAAAAAGCTATGTTCAAACTTATTGCTGGTCTGAGGTAAGCAAAGTTATCTCCCTTGATATGACACTTTAAACCAAAAAAAGGACTGATTTTTTTCCTGTTCGCAAAGTATCTTCAAGAGCATTTATGGGACCAAACCATCACAGTTAATAAAATCATTTTACTTTTTTTGTTGTTTAACTCATTAAACAATGGTACTACAGGTTTGAGGCAAATGTAAAAAGTGATTTGCTTGGCTATGATGGTTTAGTCCAATAAATGCTCTTGAAGAATATGTATCGATTTTTTTAGGACTATTACCTGGCCACGAATCTTATGGGTGTGTATCCGAAATTTGGTGTGAATTGGCCAATTAGTTTTTGCATCTGTTGAATTTGAAGGGTCCAGCAGAAATTGGATTTATTGTAAAAACATTTTTGAGTAATCTTCATTTGTAAAACTTGTTACAACGGATCCACATATGAAAGCAATTGTAAGAAATGGGTTAAAAAAATAATAAAAGAAAAAAACAATAGCATACAATAATAAAATGGCTTAAATTTTTTGTTCTAGAGTGGAAGCTTTATTGTAATCGCCTCCAAAAATATCAGAACACAAAATACATTTCGGACATTAATAAACAATAGTCATAGATTCAGAAATGTAGAAATCTAAGAAAATTACTTTAAATACAAATATGAGAAAAAATATGAAATTATTTCTTTTTTTTAAATTGTTTCTTATTTTGAGTGAGTTTTTTTATTATTATGCAAGCAAATATATAAAAACAAATGAAAGAAAACGGAAATAATTTTTTTTCAACTGCAATAATTTCTTGCATATTTAAAATACAGAAAAGCTTTAAAATATCATGAAGTGATGAACATGGCATAAAAAGAGTGTGTAAATAATTCATGTATTTTATAAATAATGATTGCCAGTTTTAATGTGTTTGATAAAGAGCATAAGAAATTAGAAAGGAGAAGGGGGAAGAGAGAAGGGGAAGAGAGAAAGAAAGGGAAAGGGAGGAGAGAAAGAAAGGGAAAGGGAGGGGGGAAGAGGAAGAAGAAAAAGAAAAGAAAAAGGAAAAAGAAAAACAGAAAAGATAAAAAGAAAAACAGAAAAAGAAAAAAGAAAAGAAAGAAAAAGAAAAGAAAGGCAGATGAAAAGAGAAAGATAGAGGAACAAGCAGAAAGGAAGAGAGAATACAGAAAAGGAAGAGGATCAGATATCATTTGGCAAATTGATATTATACTCAATTAAATACTCTTCCAAAAGATGATTACAGATTAATTGTAAAATCAAAAGGCAAAATTTTTCTTTTTCAATAAAAGACTTTAACAATATCGAAAACATTCAAAAATGTTTTTCATAAAACGTAACTAACTACTTTGTAGCAAAAATATGATCTCATCAGCAATTCAAGAACTTTATAAAACATACAGCAATTGCATTTGTAGAATGCGGAGTGCCTGATTTTAAAATTCTTAAATGCCCAACGTGACTAGATAATGCTTTACATATGTTCAGTTTTATACATTGTACAGATCTTTACAATTTTCATAGCAATATAACAGTGTAACAAAAAATCTCTAGCCATAATTTTCCGGTCTCAGAATGATTTGAAGAGTTGCTGATAAATCTTAACAAATTTGTTCACCGTGAAAATTGCCCGTCCAAATGAAGGAAATTTGGATCTCAAAACAAAACATGATTTGTTACCTAAAAATCAATCTTACATTTTTCTTTTCTTTTTAATTTATATATACAGGTGTGACACCACTTGGCTAATGAGCCCAACGGTCAGTGAAAGTTGAATGTTTACAAATAACTTATCTCTCGAGCCATGGGATGAATCTGTTTATACTACCGATGTAAACCATGATCTTCTCAAATTTCGTTTGTTAAATGGTTTTTACCAATGTAAACACGAGTCAAAAAAAAATGTAAACAATATATTATTGGAAATAATTTCCGATACTTACTATATAACAGATTCACCACATACACTGCTTGACGCAAACATGAGGAGATTATGGTTTACAATGATGGTAAAAACATAAATAAAGATTTATCGCAGAGCTTGAGAAATGAGTTTATATATATATATATATATATATATATTAGTAATTATAAAAAAATTATATGAAGAAATTGTGGAGATATACAAGGAGAAAAAATCTCAGGTATTGGGTGTTTCAAATTGTTTTTTTTTGTTGTTTTTTTTTTGTGGCCGAGGATGGTGCTCACTCTACATAACCCTGAAAATTTAACCTATCATCAGAGTTGTAATTATAAATGATAGAGTGACATATTGAAATAAGTGCCAGTTTGAAAAAAAAAGAATGGACTAGATAGAGATCTGAAAATTATGCCATGGGAACAAAATAAAAGACACAATCTTCATGAGATTTTTTTTATTTCCACATAATATAACAACAAACGTGTAAATCTTGCATAATCTGAAATGTCAATTGAGAAAAGAAAAAAAAGAACAGAAAAACGGAATGGTAGTACCTATAGTCCAGTATTTCGGTAGTGTTCTGTACTGTAGGAGTTTTCGAGCATGGAGAATCGTCTTCAGAAATGCATACAAGGATGCTTAGTAAGTAATTTTGACTTGAGTCGACACTTGAAATATTTTTTATTCTTTTTCTTCGTAAATATTGGATCATGCTTTGTTATAATCATCACTTTGGAAAAACTTTTGGAATAAGTTCCTTATATGCATGCAAAAGGCCCAAATATATGGGACATAAAATTAATATTAAGCTACTTAATTTGCACGAAACATAAATGTTTGAGAATACTTAAAAAAATGTATTTAATATTTTATGATTGTCACATAATATATCCGATAACAGTCGACGATTTGAAAGCAACTTGAGTCAATATGTTGTAGTTATGGTATTTTCATGCATATAAAAGCCATCTCAATTTTCACAAGTATAGTCTCAAAATGATAAAATAAAAGACCCCTTCTTTCCCGTGTCAGTTAATAAACTATCGATTTATTCTAATGCTTGTATCTATTCTAATCTATATTAAGCCTATGCTGTCTGGCAATTTACATTTTCCGGGTTGCTTGTTAATAAACCACAGATAAGGTGTTTCCATTATGATTTAACAGAACTTAAAACTTGTCTTGTTTTAAAATATGGCAAGAATTATAAAATATTAATTTTTATATTATATATCATTATTATATTATAAATTATATATATGCTTTTTGTTTTGAATATGACATATTCCAACAAAATGCCTATTTAATATAATATTCAACGAAAATATGTAAACTGCAACTTGTTTCACATCTGCAACGAACATGTTTGCAAGTTTGGGTAGATATAAGTACGATTTTGCATCAGCACATTTGCTAAATAGGTAATCAGTATCTTCGATGTCAAATCAATATAAAAAAAAATGCATTTAAGGGTTAATTTAAAATGGATTTTTACATCTGCAAAATGAACCAGCAACCGCATGAAGCCTTGACACATTTTATACGATTACCTGCCCCTATGTAGACATTAGGATGCTTTCTTTTAAGTTGGTTTGTGACATCAAAACATTTCTTCTTATTTTGAAACACAAGAGTCAAACAAAAATGAATGTACTCAGTAGTGATGTTGTTGATCAATCTAGAAAACCTCAACAAAAATATCCTTTGGAAATTCCAAGTGTCAAGCCTTCGATGTCTGTTCTTTCTGTGATGGAATAGTCATCATCAGAGTTCATCTAAAGAGTTATAAAATGAACCTCTTCAATATACTTTAGCAAGTTGAAGATTTTCTTCTATCTTTTCTGACTGAGGAGAGATCCAAATATGCTCATGATCTATGACTAAGAACTGCTTTCTTGTGGCGAGACTTTTTTGTAGATTCTGCTCCAGATAAGTCGTAAATAACTGGAAACAAGTATTGAGCGATATTTCGATGAATTTTATGATTCCATACATTTCTTGTTTCTTTGATTTTATCTTTTTTAACTCTTAAAAAGAAAAGGAGTTTTTTGGTTGACATTTGAACTATTAATGCATGAACATAAAATTCAAATTCTGTTCAATATTTCATCCGATAGTTCCCAAAAAAGTCTCTTTAATTCTTTTTTTTAACCATTATTTCTGAATTTATCTAATTCCACCTGAAACTGTTCCATTGATTTTTCTCTTTGTAATCTCATCTGCCAACTTGTTCGAAATATGTGTTACTCTATTAGCAAAAAAATATCTAATTGGTTTCCAAATAGCTCGATGTCTATTTCATGGCCCATAACGGACTGCCTTCTACACGGATATTTGTTGAATAAAGAATTCGACAAGTTTTTTTTACCAAACTCAAAACGATTACAAGAGTAAAAGAGAAAAGAAAAGAACATTTTTACAAGAGAAAAAACAGGTTTAAAAAATATTCAACCCTTTTGAAGATGAGCTGAAGAATCGTTTCTACTTCCTCTAGGAGGAAGCGAGGAAAAAGGGAATTGTTAAGGGGGGAGAAGCAATTTGTCAATATTATGAAAAAATTAACAAAAAATTAGTGATTTTAAGTATTTTCCAATAATTTTGACATTTACCTCATGCATTATCTTGCCCAGAGTTGAATTAGTAGAAATAGTAAACGTTTTATGCACATCGAACCAATATTCGCAGAGATGTGGCTTTTTATTTTAATAAGTTACTGCCATATTTGATGACGTCATGCTGAAGAATGTAGAAGATTGCAAAAGTCTTCAAGTAAAAATTACTGGTGCTTGTGGATTGTAGGTCCGGAAAAAAAATAAATAAATAAAAAAATAGTTATCTTTAATTAGAGGAGAGTCAAATAAGGGGGAGAGAACTCTAGTTTCAAGTTTCAACCATGATGTATCTTAAAATGGATTTTACTATTGTAATTATTTTTAAAACTTTATTTTAGAATAATTACAATAGTAAAATCCATTTTAAGATACATCGTGGTTGAAACTTGAAACTAGAGTTCTCTCCCCCTTATTTGCCTCTGCTCAAATTACAGATAAAAAAAATTTTTTTTTTGACCTACAGTCCACAAACACCAAATTACTAAGACACCTAGTATGCGTTTCTGAAAAAGATTCTCCAGACTCAAAAACTCCTACAGAGATATTGTTATCCACTAAATGATGAAACAATGAAATATGTCTGGGATTAATGGCAGCATTCTTTGAATTGTATTCGATAACAGACAAAGTCCGCCAAGAGGATTGCCTTTTTGCAGTTGGCCAAAGCAGCTTGGCCACCCCAGGATTGTACTCCAAGCGAGAAGAGCAGGAGAAACAAAACAACAGTCAAGCGAGCTCTCTCTTCAAGTCGACCCACTCTCTCCTGCTATGGTTATATCAATTAATTCAGCGGCAATATCTTCTTTGGCATCGGTGGCAGAGTCTTCAACCAGTCCAGTTGATGCCATAGCAACAACATCCGTATGGAATGAAGTGATATGTTCTTCTGCATCTGACAAAGAACTAAACACAGCATTGCATTCACTGCACATAAATACTTCGGGAATTTCCATCAACTGCGCAGCTTGTGCCGCAGCCTGTAGAATGCTGCCTTCTGGCATACCAGATAAACCGGACATATCAATTACAATATCACTTTGATCTTCCACGGGAATCTCGACCGTATCCGCCGTCTCTTGCTGCACCTCTTGCTCCTGCAGATTCTGCTGGTCAAGGGTAAGATCATCGACCATCACAGTGAGGCCTTCATTGGCATACGTTCTGTTCTGTTGCCAGTTGCTATTACCACGACAACGGGAATGGTGGTGTTTCAGGGTGGCTGCACAAGAAAATGGTTTGTTGCAACTTTCGCACACGTACTTGCTGACACCAGTATGGATGACCGTGTGCTGCAATAGTTTTGCTTTGAACTTGAACGCCCGTTCGCAGTAAGTGCATTTGAATGGTTTCTCTGTTGTATGAATATGGATTTGGTGCTTCATCAACATCGTACGGAAAGCAAAGCCTTTGCCACACACTTGACACTTATGTGGCTTCTCTCCAGTGTGTTTGTTCAGGTGATCACTGAAGTTAGCTTTGCTGATATATCTCTGGCCACAGTAATCACACGTGAAGCGGTAACGCCTCTTGCTGGCTTCTTTGTGGGTCTCCATGTGGTCTTTAAGGGTGTTACTTTCAAAGAAGCGCCAACCGCAGGTTGGGCACTGATGTTTTTTGATACCCTCATGTCGTTTCATGTGCGTGCGTAGATAGCGGATATGATTAAATTTTTTGTTACAAATTGTGCACTGGGCTGCTTTTTCCTTGGTGTGGACTGCCTGAATGTGGGTGACAAGATGGTTACCCTTTGAGAAAACCTTGCCACACAGGTTGCACAGCTTGGAGTCATCATGGCACTGGTTGCATGGCCAGAGGGTTTTCTTGGAGGTCGGCTCACGAGTTATCTTGTGGATAAAGCTTAAATGCCAGTTTAACTTAGCTGTCCCCTGAAAGACTTTGCCACATTTAAAACAGTTCACAGTGTCCATCTGCGGAAAAGGACCATGCTTTCGATTTACATGACTACGCAAATCAAACAGTTTTTCAAATGTTCGTTCACACACATCACATCTCAATGGTTTTTCAATACCATGCAGTAACGTAAGGTGGTTTGTTATTTCATCAAACCTGTGATTTTTATGTTTACAAAGGTGACACTGTAGTTCTTCAGACGACAATTTCTCTTTTGTCGTCCCATCGTCCGAAGCGGAAATACTTTTACCATTTGACATGAGCAGGCATTTTTCAGATGCTGCAATGTTCTTGACAAAAGTATTTTTTTTCTGGTTTTTCAGGTTTTGTATTTTTCTATGCACTCTCTTTTTAGAAATATCGACACGAATTGTCGGAAGTAAAGCAACATCCGACATGATTAACGGCTTCATCGGTCGAGATTTTCTTTTTTTAAACTGGCTGTTCGATGGAGGATTTCTATTTGCAGAAGAAATGAGAAAATCACTATCTTCCTCCTTCTCCTTTTCCTCCTCCTCAGTCTCAGACAGATAGGTGTCATCATCTTTCTCGTACAGTTCCTCTTTTATTCTCACACGAGACGCCTGCAGAAGAACGGGATGAGACACTTCCACTTTGTTCTTTTTCAAACAAACCAATCCATTCTCAAGTTTATCGACATCGTCCTTTTTATTTTTACCAGTAAGGAAAGAAAGATCTATCTTCTTCCCTCGAGTTGAATAACGCTTAGATGAAGAGGTGCCATCCGGAGTGAGAGGGGAAGAGACCGGACTTAGGGGCACATTTGAATTTTCTTCTTGAACGACCATACTTGGACTTGACACCTCAAGACTTGTGTCCTTACGTGGTCTTCCACGTTTTCTCTTCACAGGTGTCTCGACCGAAACTGCTTTCTCATTTATTTGATTTGTATCTGCAATTGCACTGTTTAATGGGTTAGCTAGAGCGATTAAATTATAAGAAGGTGATTTTTCTTTTGCGACTGGTTCACTTAGAAACAGCTTTCTGGGTCTGCCACGTTTCCTGGGAGTTTGAAGAACTTCAGGATTGGCCCCCAAATCCATTGTGATCGGAAAATGAGAGGAATTAACCGATGATAATTCCTCAAGATTCATATCTCCTTCTTTGGCATCTTTTACTGAATTTGCACTATCTGCCGCTTCTAAGGGCAGAGGTATTTTTCTGGGTCGACCTCGCTTCCTTCGTATTGTTGGGATTAATGTTAAATTTGTAGCCGCAACAGGTAAAGACAGTCTTTTAGATTTCCCATTTAAAGCAGTTAGTTTGAGCTGTGGATTGTCCGATGGCTGCAGTAACGTAGAAGTAAGAAAATTGCTATCTTCTACCTGGACACTCGCATCCATTACTTGAGTTTTCAGCTTCGACGAAGTTGTCAATTCTGAAAATAACAATTTATAGAATCTCAGGCAATAGATAATCAAACAGTTTTTCTAAGAAACTCAAAATTAATTCAATTTCATTTTCCTCAATTTAAAAGAAAAACAATCAATATCAAAACAAAAAATAAAGATGTTTTTGCTTTGCAAATTGAAAAAGAGAAAATCTGTAAATTCTTATGTTATAATTTGAAACAGGGCCAGCTCACTGTAAAACGGTGTAAATGTGTGAAAATTATTCCACTTTGTGTTTGGTCCGTATTAATACACGAAAGGGACATACAGCTTCTGCACCGTCCTTTTTCCAGGAACTTTTTAACCATGACACCGGCCTTTTCGCAACGACCTGCATGCTGAAAGGAAAATGATGTTTTGCACCCGGGCCAATAACTGAGGCCAAAGGAAATATGTAAATTCTCTTAAATTAATTTGTATTCAACTCAAATTATTATTGGTTGGTTTCAGAAATGCTTATGAAAGTTTTTTTTTTTTTTTTTTAGTTTTCACGTTGAATAAATATCTTGCGTTTATATTTGCACTGAACACATGCACTCAATAAATATTCTTTCCCCAGTCTCGTGTCCCTCAGATTTGGGGACCAAGGTGCTATTGTTACAGTTGGTATTTTAAGTTTTACAACCCCCGAGACAGACAGATATGAAAAAAATTAGGTAAGAAAATTCATCTACTTATAACAAGCACTTTCTCTGTCTGTCATTCTGTCTGTCCGTCGCCGAGAATTTTTGTAAACGTAATTTCAAAGTCAGAAATAAACAATAAATAATTTCGGCACCGAGGCCGCGATTCGAACTCGCAACCTCGACGCTAACCACCAGACGCTCTACCGTCTGAGCTATAGAGCAAGTGATAAAATCCTATCAAATTTTAATACATAAAGAAATCGTTTTTCGTTCCACTTCTTCCAGTTACAAATGAATGATCGTATAACTGTTCTTCGAAAATACAATGGGGTCTGCGTTCGCTCTCGATTTTTTTTAGGTGTGTGGGGGGGGGGGGGGGGGTCCAGTGGGAGAAGAAGGTAACACAATAAATAATAATAGTAATAAAAATACTACCACTAATAATAATAATAGTAATGGTACTACCACTACTAATAATAATAGTTGTAATAATAATAGTGAGAAAAATGATAATGATAATAGTAATAATAATAATAATAATAGAGTTTATTTTAATTTTATTCTATTTTATATCGGATTTTCAACGGTCTAAAATCTAACCATGTGACTCTCCAAATTTTAAATTTACTTTTATCTTTCCCATTTCATTCTTTCCAAATATTGGATTTTAATTCTGTCTGATGAGATCTCAGTTTATAACAGCTGTTGATTGATAACATCGACATGCTAGTGTCGCAGATTTTGGACATGATGAGAATAAAGATTGTAAAAATATCTATTACATCATCAGTTGCTCAAAACAAGGTGTTTCAAATAAAAGAAATGTATTATTCCTTCCTTAAGTCATGGCTTTTCAAAGAATGAAATCTTATCGTCAGAGAAATACAAACTCATAAGTTGGTAAGGGAAATACCAAAAGTCATACTTTGAAAAGATATAAAGATAATATAAGATAAATACAAATATATATATATATATATATATATATATATATAGCTTTTATTTGTCCACTAGTTGGACGCATAGTTTAGATTAAATGCTTGTTTCTTAACGCTTATATTTTAAATTTCTGATTCTGCGGATGTACTATCACTTCAGATAATATACCCCTTACGTCCACTCTTAAGATTTGTAAATATATTTTGTATACTCTTCATACTTGACGAGTGCAGTAGTAATTCCTCCCCCATCTATCATAGCTCTATGTACATTTTTAACTGTTAATATACTTTTCCTGAAATTAATATTTGAAGTGTTTCAGCCATCCAGAGTTGTAAAAATTTCCAATTTATAGAGAAAAGTTTGTTTGTAGTGAGGAGAATGCCTCAAAAAAGATACAAAAGTATCTGTCCTGACGGAATTGGTAAAAAGTTGATGAAGTCAAAAAGCAGGCGTATCAAAAGCCATAATTAAATTTCTTCGGATGTCTGAAACACTTCAACGCATAACTCGGAACTTACCCCATGCTTGAATCCTCGGATTTGTTTATACAAACTCTATACGCCTTTTCTACGGTGATTTTCTTTGTTTTTATATCTTTTACATTCTTTTATTTTTATACTTTTTCAAATGTTGACATTATAATAAATTTTATTTTACCAACTTATTTGTTGAATTTCCTGACGATACATCTTTGAAAAGCCACAGTTTAAGGAATGAAAAATAGTTTGCTTTTTTATATATAACCCTTGTTTTGAATTAATGATTTAATAAATATTGCATTTTACCCAATTTGTATTCTCATCACTTATCTACATCATATATATATATATATATATATATATATATATATATATATTGTTCATTCGATTCATTTTCAATCCTCTCATAATAATTTTCATCATTCAACTGATAATGTGTCCATCTCATTAATCCTTATCCCTGAATAGCTTTTAGCCTTGATAAGTTGGGACTCATTAGTACATTTTACAACAAGATATTAATATGCGCATAAAATACATTTTTAAAATGAACTAAACAACCCATTTGGTCAGTATTTGATATATTTTTAAATGTTTGCTAATTCTAAAATGGATTTCTTAAATATTTGTAAATTCAAAGTTACAGCTGCTGCTTTCAAACAAACACAAATATTTATGAAACTCTTATGATGTCATAATATGCACCTCTCCTTTTTTCTCCCCTCCCCCTTCGTTTCTTTTTTTAATTATTTATACCATTCACCTCCTCTCACTTCTTCTCTTGTCATTTGCCTTTATTTACATTATTCACCCTTCCTCCCACCATCTAAAACATTCATGTACCAATGAAAATTGTGTACGATGAAAAGATAACCAAACATCTGAGTTCTGTAATACTAACAAAACTGTCCTACCAACCTGGATTTGTTTGCTTTTCCAGCGAATCATTTGGGATTCCTTCATCCGGCAATTCTCCAACAAGCGTCTACATTAGAAAGAAAATAAAAACAGTAAAGTCAAAATCATTTCGCAGTGAACTGCAGAATCTATAACAATGGTGTGAAACAAGTTTCAAACCCTGGACAACTGCCTGAAATAAAATTTTAAAATTGCAAACCATTTTTGATTAAATATCCACATAAAATATATTTCCTTTATCAAAACAGAATGCTGAAAAATGATTTAAAATAATATTTTCATTTGAAATAAAAATTTTAATAGTTGTTGGCCAGGGTTAGGGTTAGAGTTGACATTCATTTTTGTTTTGCTAACCTTTCCGCTTTATTTTTTATATTAATTTCTTTTAAGAAAAATATGGACATCTTTAGAAAGATAATTCAATGAAAAAAAATGTTATTTAAAGAAATAGGTTTTGCAATAAAATCGATCAGATTTCTTTAAATCCAATAAATAATTTCAATTTTTTTTTTTATTAACTATGCCCGCTTTTTTGTTTACCAAATTATTTTTCTCCAAATAGGATTTTGAAAGTTAAATTTAATTATTACGATATAAATAAGAGGAACGTTGCCCTGCTTAGTTTGTCGAACAGGAGTCAGGTGCAATTCAATGTTTTGTGGTCTTGTAAGCATGGGGTACACAAAAAATGCAGTGGAATTACTGATAGGTTAAGAGAGGATAGCAGTTTGCGTGACCCCAGACATTGATTAAATCTAGACTTTGATGGTATGGACATGTTGAAAGAATGGATGAGAGTTTGTGAGTTAGTAGATGTAGAACAGTTGAGGTAGCAGGATCAGTTCACAGTTGATGGTCAAGAAAAACATGGGAGGAAGTGATAAAAATGGACTTGAAAAAGAGGGATAAATAAAGAATTGGCCAGAGATAGCTTAGTTTGGAAGTCAATTTCTAAAAGCCGTCCAACATATGCCAGCATGTAAAATGGATGTTAAACCGAATATGATGATGATGATCAAATTGATATAAAACCATAATTAAAATCAAGAATAAATAGGTTATCTTGTCTAGAAAGATGGAGTTGTTTATAATATCAACAAGCAGGTTTGTAGAAAGAAGAGTAGTAAATAAAAAATAAAAAATAAATATTCAAGTTACATCGACATGAGAAACACATTTTAAACTTGTCTCATAATTTTATTGATATAAACATAATTATCTGCAATTACATGAATACTTATCAACCATTTTACCATGAAATATATTTGTACCAGAGAATTTTTAAATTTATACAAAAAAAACAACACATTTTTCTTTCAGATTTATTTATATATTTTTCTTTGTTCTAAAATTTGGGGGCCTTCTTCACATCGCTTTTCAATGTTAATAGTAGTATTATTTGATAAGGCACAACGAATATCACTTTCGACTGCAAGTTGACTCCTCTTTTTGAACATACATGCATAAAGTTGGGTATGATTTTTTTGGAACACAGCGACTAGGCATAAAAGTGAGTAATGCGGGTTATATTTAGGTTTATGCAGAAGGGCAAAAAAAGGTGGATAGAAGCCATTTGTGAAAATTCAAATAGCTCCGATTTTGATATTTTAACCATAGATATTCCCAAGATTTCAGTTTTTTAAGGCGTATTTAAAGGATTTTTATTAAAATTGGAATAAGGATTCTAGGCATATAGTTTAGTAACATCTATAAGTTGATTTTAATCTTTGTAAGGTGGATAAAAATAGTGCAAAATGTTTGGTGAATTCATTTTAATATTAACTAGTAGAATATTTAATAAACCGAAACTCCACTCTCACACATGTGAGTTGATGTACATGGCAAACACCATCTGTCTAAAAGTGATGATAGATTGGAGTAGCCACCTCGAACCACCAGCTGAGAACCATTTCTCTCAAGTATATACATATTCCTTTATATATTGAAAGGAAGTTTACATTTCTAAAAATATATTTCCAAGCTATTTTTTATATAAATCAAATCTAATAATATCGATCCAACACATGCCAACATGTAAAACAAACGTTAAACCGAATAATACGATGATGATACCTTAATTTTATAATTACACATTTAATGTTTTTTTTAAATTTACTATTAAGCGATTATTGAAATAAAAAATGCAATAGTGTAAGCTAAAAGAAAATGTTAACAATCCTATTTAAAAAATAATTTCATTACAAATTTAATGCCACCATAATGCATCTTGGTAACATTCATTTTCCATAGTATTCCTCCAAGTTTTTAACTTAACAAGTAGTCATTCCATGATTTCACAGGCAAGTACTAAATCATCAGCATCTTTTCCAGACAACCTGTATGGAACTCCCTGGACAATGTTTCTAAGACACAAATGAAAAGCAAGAGATTCAGTACAGAGCCCGGATGTACTCCTACTTTAAAATTAAAGCTTTCACTAAATGTGCTGTTTATTCTAAAACGAATTTGAGCATTTCTGTATATTGCTTAAACAACCTTCACTAAGCACTCGTTTGCTCCTAGTTTAAGAAATGTCCACTAGACAACATCTCCTTATTGTTAAAGTAGGCATACATCAGGGTTCTTTTTTTTGTGTCTTAGAAGTATTGTCTAGGGAGTTTCATCTGGGTTACCCAGAAGAGATGCTGTATGCTGATGATTTAGTACTTGCCTGTGAAAAAAAAAATCGATGACCTACTGTTAAAGACTTGGAGGAATGCTATGGAAAATAAAGGTCTGAAAGTGAATGTTAACAAGACCAAAATGATGATATGGGGTTGTAGTGTTGGAAAGCCCCCAGAAAGAGAAAAGTTCCCCTGCTCAGTTTGTGGAAAGAGTTGGGTGCAATTAATTCTTGGCCTTTTGGCTAAGATCAAAGTGTAGTATCTGTTCCGATGGATACTGCACCCCATAGACTGGTATTGTCTTGGCCTTCGGGGCTTGATTTACGCCGGTCTATGGGTCTGTCCTGTGCAGTTCTAGGAGGTCCACCCTCCCAGGCTTTGCCTCCCCTCTTTGGGGAGGAGTAAATTTATTGCTTACTGCCTGAGGCGCCCCTACCGGGGAATGCCGACGGAGCTGCCCAGGCAATTTTTGTAGGCCAGAGTGCTCACCCCTCGGGCGCTGGCTTTTCAAACCCACTTTCCCGACCCGACCTTGGGTCACATCTTACTTGTGGGAGTAAGATAAAAACTGGCCTTGTGCCTAACTCCTGGAGAGGAGTAAATCAATACTGGTAAGTTGAGAGAGGATAACCAGTTTGTGTGCAAGAAGTTTAAGACAATGGAGATGAATAAAAACTCAAATATGGAGAAAGTATATCTGGATGGCGAAGCTATTGAGGTTGTGGAGAAGTTTTGTTATCTTGGTGATACTATTGGAGCAGGTGCTACTGTGATTGCAAGAGTTAAAAGTGGATGAAGTAAGTCAGGGAACTTCTGCCATTACTAACCAGCAAAATGTTACCACTGTCGACCAAAGAAAAAGTCTATCAGGCATGTGTACGTAGTGTGATGATGTATAGAAGTAAAACCTGGTCAGTGAGGGTTGAGGACATGTGTCGCATGGAGAGAAATGATATGAGAATGGTACGATGGATGTGCAATGTAGGTTTTAAAGACAGGCTTAGTATAGAGAGATGTGTGCAAAACAGGAGACTTCGATGGTATGACCACATTGAAAGAGTGGTTGAAAATTCTTGGGTCAGTAGATGTAGAACAGTTAAGGTAGCAGGTCCAGTTCACAGGGAAGGCCAATGAAAACATGGGAGGAAGTAATAAAAATGGACTTAAGAGAAATAGAGATAATAAAGACCTGGCCAGAAATAGGTTAGTTTAGAAGTGAATTTCTAAAAGCCGTCCAACACATGCCAGCATGTAAAACAGACGTTAAACCGATGATGATGACGACGTTAATGTTAATGGACCAAGACTACAATAAGGACCCCAGATCATTAACACAAGACGCGGGACATGTTTTGGAAGTCACCGGTTGACCTTGCAATACATGTAGTCTCTATTTACAAAACACTTGTAAATAAATCTTTTCTTTTTCTTTTAACATGTTAATATTTATTTTAAGGCAGAGAGTCCATAAATAAAACAAATAAAATATTAACATGTTTTCTTTTAAAACATGTTTTTGTGTCACTATTTACTTGCCTCCCCACGAGGGCAGAAATGTGGGGGGGGGGGGTATAAAATATTTATCACCGTACTTAAGTAATCTTTCGTTTTGTAGGGAAAAATCAAGCTTCCCAAAAAGGGGCACTCTGGATCTTACCTCAGTTTATAAGGATTTTTCCATACTACACTTTGCTCCTAGCCCGAGGAGGCAAAACGGAAGATTACGCTAGTTATTTTAATAAATAAACGAAATATATAAGTTTTTTAAAAAATCGGCTGACTTGTAATCTTTCGTTTTGCCTCCCCACGAGGGCGGAGTTAGACTTCAAAAATCAGTTTCTAAACGGAAGCAATTTAAAGTTTATGAAGTTTTTGTCCTTTTTTTCTGTAAGCAACAAATGAAATAAGATTTAACAAATACATAATTTTATTTACAAATCTTTTTATAACTTATTTGTTATTAAAAAAAAAACATCGCTATTTACTCGCCTCCCTACAAGGCCAAAGGTAGACACAAGGTAGGTTAAAATTACCTCGGAATGAAAATTAAAGTTACCTCAGTTTAGAAGGATTTCTCTATCACTGACCGCAGATAGGAATGATGAAGTGTAGTATCAAAAAAATAGATACTACACTTTTGCTTCCCCATGAGGGCGGAGTTAGACTTCAAAAATCAGTTATGAAGTTTTTTTCCTTTTTTTTTCTGTAAGCAACAATTATAAACAAATAAATAAAACTTTGTATTTGTTAAATCTTATTTCATTTGTTGCTTAGAGAAAAAAAAGGACAAAAACTTCATAAACTTTAAATTGCTTCCGTTTAGAAACTGATTTTTGAAGGCTAACTCTGCCCTCGTGGGGAGGCAAAACGAAAGATTACAAATCAGCCGATTTTTTAAAAAGCGTATATATTTTGTTTATTTACTAAAGTAACTTGCGTAATCTTCCGTTTTGCCTCCTCGGGCTAGGAGCAAAGTGTAGTATGGAAAAATCCTTCTAAACTGAGGTAAGATCCAGAGTGCCCCTTTTTGGGAAGCTTGATTTTTCCCTACAAAACGAAAGATTACTTAAGTACGGTGATAAATATTTCATACCCCCCCCCCCATTTCTGCAAGTAAATAGTGACACAAAAACATGTTTTAAAAGAAAACATGTTAATATTTTATTTGTTTTATTTATGGACTCTTTGCCTTAAAATAAATATTAACATGTTAAAAGAAAAAAAAATTCCGAAATATACTGCATTTAGTAAAATAAATAAAAGATTTATTTACAAGTGTTTTGTAAATAGAGACCATGTGTATTGCGAGGGCAACCGGTGACTTCCAAAACATGTCCCACGTCTTGTGTTAATGATCTGGGGTCCTTATTGTTGTCTTGATCCATGTTAATTTATTTATATGAATAAATGCCAAAGTTTTTGTCTCGTGTTTACAACAAACTTACAAATGAAATATCATTTAAATTTTTTGTTTCAAGTAGTGAATTTTACTAAGCAATAGTGGGTAGCCAAAGTAAGCTACTTCTTTTTTAAAGAGAGAGAATTATTTTGTGATTTCTCAAAATTTGAAAGGAATTTGGAAGCATTTAAAATGTCGAATAGAAAGTCATCTTTTTTTTTTTTGTTAATAATTTTTAAAAAAAAAGAAAGAAAAAAAAGAAAATAAATTATTTTGCTGAGATCTTCTCTATATAAAATTGTATTTCCTGTCTATTTGTTCACAAATTCCTTCTAGGGTTTTGGAGGTAGACCCCCCCCCCCTCCTCCATATAAATACTTGTCATAAATCGTCTTCATGAGTCATCAAATTTTATTCATTCCATTCATTCAAGATTGAAAATAAATCCTCTCATAAAATCTCTTCATCACTCAGTTGGCAATTTATTCATCTCATTAACCCTTATCTTTGCTTTGATAAATGATGACTCATTCGTAAATTAAAAATTTTTTTTAACAACATTACTCAGAGTATTTGGATAAGTATATTTCATTTTGACCAAAGTAGGTACAACATTATCGCGGAGTCTGAGTTTGACATCCACAAATAGAAAATGCAATGGTTTACACTTTATTTTATTTATAACTTGTAACTTGTGAAAATTTAAAAATCAATAGAAATGTTGATAAGGAGTTCAGAGTTGAGAGCAAGGATGCATAAGTCCATCGATTCCCAGAAAATGCTGGATTTCCCTCAAGGAGATTTAAAGATTATAAATGTACCAAAATTTATTTACATTAATGTCATTTTATTACATCCAATCAATGTGGAGTAGATATTTTGGCCCCACCCCAAAAATTTAATTGTATAAAATGTAAAAAATAAGAATAAGAAGATAATACGGTGTTGGGACGGATGTCTTTTGGCTCGTCTATGTAATAAAATGGCTGACTTTTAGTGGATGAGATGAAAGATTTTTCTTACCTTGAAGAGTAAATCTCTGGTTGATGCCAATGATTGAAGATCTCCGACAAATTTGTGAACAGACAAGGTGTCATAGTTGTCAGGGGCACAACGCCACTCAGCACCAGTGCGCATCGCAATATCAGAAAATATCTCATTCACGTTGATACCTTTATCACGGAAAGCATTAACGCACTTACAGGACAACCTGGCGCTCACTTGATCGTACAGCTGGAAAATAAAGTTATAGAATTTTTTTTCCAATTCACAGAAAAATCTAGAAATTATATTCTTAGTTTTATTTGTTTCTTGCTTTTTTTTTTTATAAAGATTTCCATTGTACTTTTTTTTTTACTCCATTTTTTTTTATAAAGATTTCCATTGTACTTTTTTTTTACTCCATTTTTTTTTATAAAGATTTCCATTGTACTTTTTTTTTTACTCCATTTTTTTTTATAAAGATTTCCATTGTACTTTTTTTTTTACTCTATTTTTTTTTTTTTTACTCCATTTTTTTTTATAAAGATTTCCATTGTACTTTTTTTTTACTCCATTTTTTTTTATAAAGATTTCCATTGTATGAATAATCAACTTTAAAAGCCAGAATTTACATAATTTCTTACTGTTATGTTTTAATTTGTAATATTTTATTGTAGTGAGTCATTTACAGTTCTCACAGTTGAAGTTCACTGCTACAGTATCTGCAAAAGGATTCTAAATAAAAGTCTATTCTCATAGGTAAATGGAAAGGTTTATATTAACGTTAGAGGAATCCAAAAAAATGCTGCCCAGCATTATTTCAAAACACCTTATTATTGTATAAAACCATTATATTTAATGAGGTTTTTTTTTTTCCCAACCAAAAAATATGTGCAATATAAATTTAATAAAAAAAAAAACTATCGATGGTTGACCAACCACGCGAGACCATTTTTAAAGATGGCTGTCTTGTTTACATGGCTACAGATTAAATTTAAATACACCATTTTAATTAAATGAGTTTAGCATCTACAGAATTTTACAAGGTAAGGTTGTGAAAGTAATCCTCCTAAAACAGACAAATGACTGTAATCTTATAAAAAGAAAACTATTAAGCGAATCCTCTTTTTATTTTATTTAGTGAACTAATGAAATGAGCAATTATTTTATATTTGAAAGTCAAAAAAAAAAAAATGGTTAAACATGATGACAGCTTTCCTTAGAGAATATTTTTTAAAAGAAAAGCTAAAATATCCAGCAATGTCCAAGAATCTTTTTATTTTATTTTTTGTTTCTTCTTTAAATAGTCGTCTTTTAAATAAGATTTTGACAGTCAAATTTAATTATTATGGCATTCTTTAGTAATTAAATTATTAATCATCATCATCATCATCAACCGGTTTATTTTTGATTCAACAAATAAACCGGTTGATGATGATTTTATTAATTATTTTATTAATTTTATTATTATTTATTAATTTTATTATTTATTTATTTATTTATTAATTTTATTATTATTATAATTATTTTATTAATTATTTAATTTAATTATTAAATTATTAATTGATTAGTAATTAAATTATTAATTGAACTAACTTTAATTTAGTCATTAAATTATTAATAGTTTTGATTTTTATAAAATTATTAGATGCAAATAGTTTACAAAACTTTCAATCTTTTAATTAAATGAGGATTTGTTCAGAATTTTAAAGTCAGTTTAATTGACTTTTTATTTGATAGTTTAAAATCTTTCAAATTTCAAAGAGTCACCAATTCATTCTAATTTTTTTCAACTACTACAAACGATTAAAATGGCTGACTTGTTTACGAAGAAACGAAATGCATCATGGTGGATCTAATTTTGTAGCTAAATTATTTTTTTTTTAAAATAGGATTTTTAAAAGTTAATCTTGGTAATGTATGCTGTTGCATATTTCATTTCAATAAATAACCAACTATGAAAAATATGCAAAAATCGCGCAGAGGCAAGAAACACACAAGAGGAGGTCACATAATTTTATTAATATAGAAATGAGATAATAAAATTTAAAATAACTTACTTCTTCTTTCGTAAACTGAGAAGGTGTTTCTATTGAAGTCTGAGGTGATAATTCAATAATTTCTTCCACTTCTTGTGTCGGTAATTTACAATCTTGTAACGGTTGGATATTTTCAAGATCGTCACTCTCTTTGCACTGATCGACCTGTGTCGGGCTTTCCTTGTCTATAACTTCCATTTGATTGACGACTACGGTTTCTTCTGCGACTGCACTTGCTACTTTACAGTCTCCTCCTCCTCCTTCTCCTCCTTTTCCAACTTCTTCGTCTTCCGCCTCTTCATCTCTGACCATCATCAAATCTGTGTTGAACTGTTCATCCAAGTCAGCTAAAATCTCTTCCTCATCCCCTTCCTCCTCGTCCTCCACCTCCTCCTCCCCATCAGCAGCGGCTAAATACAGTGAACTCCCTTCATCGACATTGTTGGTATTTACTTTTTTAATTGAGGTCTGTGCTGGAGGTCCATTGCAAATTTGCAGGTGGTGAGTAAAGCCCTGGCGCCGTCGACGTGTGGCTCCACATATCGGGCAATGAAAGTGATAGCGGACCTTATGACAGCCGGTCTTCAATTCACACCAACTATTGCATAGTAAGACAGAATAATCTGCGGAAAAAAGGAAATAACAAAAAGATCTCAATTATTTCATGTCACTCACTCGGAATAAAACAAAGGCATGAATGAAATTGATCAATTTGTTTTGTCTTTCATAATAAGTGCATAAACAATTGGGAGAGTGCAAATATCCAACAGTTCAAAAAGGTGTTAGATTTTACCTAGTAGTAATGTGATTTAGAAGTTCAGTATAGATATACATTTGCCAAATGCATAAGATTATTTCAGTATAAATTACCTCACGGTCAACTGCCGCTCCCATATATAGGAATGAATATGTTCCGTGGAAAATGCACAGTTGCTTACCTAACATCTCTTTCTTCTCCCCATCAAAATAATTTTTGTCAGCTAATTTTTTCTTTTTAAATAAATAAAACGAACATTTTAATTTATTTATTGTAACAATTTAAATTTAGGTTAAGAGATCCATGCAGAGAAGATAGTACCTTTCCGAGTTCGAGATGGCCTTCCATAGTGTCCTCGACTGATCCGGATTCTCAGCCCAATTGACTGAACAATTTTAATCATTTAAAAAAAAAAAAAAATAGTCTCATTATTCTTACTGTAAAAATAATTGTCAGCTAACTATCCTTGAAATAAACAAGTGAAATGTTAATTTTAAATCAATAATAAATTCTATTTATGACTTCTTGTTCAATTTTAGAACAGTTCACTTTGAAATGTGTAAAATCTAAATGTTGGTCTGTCAGCAACAGCAGATAATCATCAATTACTTCTTTGCGTTTCATCTTCGACAAGCAAACAAAAGGGAGTTTGGAAGGTGACAACGTAACTACAAACAGATGTAACAGTAGCATACAATCAGTTATTAGAGTTTTGTCGTAACTGATGAACATGTGGCGTCATGGTTAGAGTGTTTGATAATGGGCTGGGAGACCGAGGTTCAATTCTCGATCGAGTCATACCAAAGATTCAAAAATGGTACTTGATGCACCCTTGCTAAACACTCAGCAATATAAGGTGAAGGATCAAGGGTAAGTGGAGCAATCTTGTGAAAGGAGTAATGATCTC
This sequence comes from Sepiola atlantica, assembly GCA_963556195.1. NCBI lineage: Eukaryota > Metazoa > Mollusca > Cephalopoda > Sepiida > Sepiolidae > Sepiola > Sepiola atlantica. The sequence continues at coordinate 180,047,446 of OY744515.1, read as the reverse complement.
CCCTACACTTCTGTATAGTAGCTAATGAAAACAAAGCCTTCAGGTCGCCCTTGACTGTAATCGACCATTTTACTTCATTATCAGCAACAACCGGTTTATTTGTTGAATCAGGCTACAATTAATCCTCTGATGAAGGTGGAGCCTGATTGTCTAGTCTCAATCTCAGACTTCCCCTCCATTCTTGTCTTTGGTGAGGCTCGACGGAATCCATACCCAAGGTTCTCCTATCACATCCGCACAAGACAACTTGGGTCTGGCAGAGGTGGTCCTCTCTGCTGGCACGTTAAACTGTCAGGCTTTAGCAATCCAGCCATTACTAAAGCCCGACAGTTGAATGTGCCAGCTTACGATAAATTAATACAAATGCATTATAAGAGTTGGAGTTAGAGGGGGGGGGGGGGCGTTTGTTCTTACCTTTGTATGGAACTCTGCGTTTCCAATGTGCATAATAGTGAAGCTGGAGATGGCCCTGGTAATTCGGTTTGAATCTCTCTTCAACGCAGAGAGGGCAATGAAATTTATGTCCACAATCACAGTCAGGCAAGTAGCATTTCTTTATTGGAAGATCATTCAACGTACGCACAATTGAGATATGGTACTGTAGAAAAAAAGAAATTCTCTTAATAAAACATGATTATGATGATTAAAAAACAAAACATGAATTAAAATTACAAACAAAATTTTCAAACAATATATAGTCTGCTAGATAAAGGCTTTAACTCGGTTTAATCACGGTTTGGGGGAGGGGGTAAGATTAGAAGGAATAGCAAACGGGTAATTTTTTTATTTTTATCCTTCCCTCCCAAATTAAATAAAATGCTACCAAGTCAGACAATTTTCACATCCTTGTGCAAACTTGTGGTCCGCTAATTTTCAACTGATTTTCCATTCGGCCGTTACATAAAAATAACAAAGATTCAGATTTTATCACAAAACAATGGGTGAAATATTTTTTACATGAGTTTTTTTCCTTGAAACTCAAAAATGATCATTCTATCCCAGGGATGGGAGTATTTATTTACCTCCTCTTCAGGAGGTTAGGCACAAGGCCAGTTTTATCTTACTCCCACAAGTAAGATGTGACCCAAGGTCGGGTCGGGTCGGGAAAGTGGGGTTTGAAAAGCCAGCGCCCGAGAAAGTGAGCACTCTGGCCATTAAAAATTGCCTGGGCAGCCCCGTCGGCATTCCCCGGTAGGGGCGCCTCAGGCAGTAAGCAATAAACTTAGTCCTCCCCAAAGAGGGGAGGCAAAGCCTGGGAGGGTGGACCTCCTAGAACTGCACAGGGCCGATCCATAGACCGGCGTAAATCAAGCCCCGAAGGCCAAGACAATACCAGTTTATGGGGTGTAGTATCCATCGGAACAGCTACTACACTTTGATCTTAGCCAAAAGGCCAAGTAGCGCCATACGATGGGATGGGAGTATCCAATGGCAAAACAAGCTGAATCGAGGTGATTTTCCCACCATCTCCACCAATTTTCGAACCTACCAGGCGCACATATATGTATGTACATGGAATCGCCATTATCACGAGAAATAGAAACCTTCTTCTTTAACCAACTCTATTTTAATTTCTTATTAACAACTCCATCTATTTGCCACAAGTTAGCTTCATTTACAGTTGAATCACTTATTTTCAGCATTTTCCTAAACAACTGCAATCAATTTCAACTATGAAAAATGAAAATTAAGAGAAAGACTCCAGAAGGAAGGAGATAGGAAGTCACTTTTTGATGAAACAAAAGTCTTCTACCTCCCCTACCCACTTCATGAATTGTTTGAAGTATGATAAGATAAAGTGAGAGAGGGGAGAAGAGACAAAAAGAACAAAAATCCAGCGAAATAGCAATAAAAAAAATAAGGATGTACGGCTTTCACGATTTGGCAGCAAGCAGATTTTTCTTATTTAAAAATAAAGAACTCACATTTAGCAATTTAAGCAATAATCCGCGGAATTTCACTAAAAAGTAGAGAACTTGCATCTCCGTCTTACCATATAGATATATATAGATAGATAGATATATATAAAACAGATGGTGCGTATATTAAAGAAGTTGAATTAATGGAGAATAGGCCGTTTTAACTTTACCATTTGTGCGAGAAATGGGCCAAACTTTCGCAGTTATTCATTTAGATATAGATGATTATATATATATATATATATATATATATATATATATATATATATATTAGAGAGAGAGAGAGGAAGAGAGAGAGAAAGAGGAAGAGAGAGAGAGGAAGAGAGAGAGAGGAAGAGAAAGAGAGAGGAAGAGAAGAGAGAGAGAGAGAGAGAGAGAGAGAGAGAGGAAGAGAGAGAGAGAGAGAGAGAGAGAGAGAGAGAGAGAGAGAGAGAGAGAGAGAGAGAGAGAGGAAGAGAGGAAGAGAGAGAGAGAGGAAGAGAGAGAGGGGGAGAGGAAGAGAGAGAGAGGAAGAGGAAGAGAGAGAGAGGAAGAGGAAGAGAGAGAGAGGAAGAGGAAGAGAGAGAGAGGAAGAGAGAGAGAGAGGAAGAGAGGAAGAGAGAGAGAGGAAGAGAGAGAGAGAGGAAGAGAGAGAGAGAGGAAGAGAGAGAGAGAGGAAGAGAGAGAGAGAGGAAGAGAGAGAGAGAGGAAGAGAGAGAGAGAGGAAGAGAGAGAGAGAGGAAGAGAGAGAGAGGAAGAGAGAGAGAGGAAGAGAGAGAGAGAGGAAGAGAGAGAGAGAGAGGAAGAGAGAGAGAGAGGAAGAGAGAGAGAGGAAGAGAGAGAGAGGAAGAGAGAGAGAGGAAGAGAGAGAGAGGAAGAGAGAGAGAGGAAGAGAGAGAGAGGAAGAGAGAGAGAGAGAGAGAGAGAGAGAGAGAGGAAGAGAGAGAGAGAGAGGAAGAGAGAGGAAGAGAGAGAGAGAGGAAGAGAGAGAGAGGAAGAGAGAGAGAGAGGAAGAGAGAGAGGAAGAGAGAGAGGAAGAGAGAGAGGAAGAGAGAGAGGAAGAGAGAGAGAGAGAGAGAGGAAGAGAGATAGAGAGGAAGAGAGATAGAGAGGAAGAGAGATAGAGAGAGGAAGAGAGATAGAGAGAGGAAGATAGATAGAGAGAGGAAGAAGGAGAGAGGAAGAAGGAGAGAGGAAGAAGGAGAGAGGAAGAGAGAGAGGAAGAGAGAGAGAGAGAGAGGAAGAGAGAGAGAGGAAGAGAGAGAGAGAGAGAGGAAGAGAGAGAGAGGAAGAGAGAGAGAGAGAGAGGAAGAGAGAGAGAGAGGAAGAGAGAGGAAGAGAGAGAGAGGAAGAGAGAGAGAGAGAGAGGAAGAGAGAGAGGAAGAGAGAGAGAGAGAGGAAGAGAGAGAGAGATAGACACACACACAAGCAAGGAACAATATAATTCTAGGTTGATAAACCTCCCTCAAGAATTTCCACTGGGCTTGATATACCCTCTGAAGAAGATAGCCATACACAAACCTTAGCTAATAAAAAATGGATTCTGTCTATAGTTAAGTTAAAATATGTTTTCTGGTGAAATATGAGTCATCCTATCTTATCTGAGAGAAAGACATCCAAAGATATTGGAACTTCTTCCTCAGCTTCTTGAACCTTCCCTATATAACACAACAAACAGTGATAGTGCGTTCGTAACCACCACCACCATCATTCAACACGCTGTCCAAATAGCAGAAGAGACTTTAATATTAAGTCGAGTGCAATCTACATCCACAGCACAACCATCAATCGGAAAGGCAATGCCTCAACATTTACAGCAGACATAATTCAGTTCAACTACCAACGTCCCTGTAAGACCACAACGCTTCTTATGGAGCCGTTGTTTGTACTGGGAGTACTCAGTGGAGTTTCTGCTACCACCTCTGTGACAGACAGCGCAGGGAAACTTGCAAACACCTTGTCGGCGGTCGAGACCTACACCGGCGATTAGGAACTTAGATGCACTCCTCCAGTGAATCTGCTATAACAATACGATTGCATACAGACGCTTCCATGGGACACCAGTACAGAATTCACGAGATAGCGCCTACAAAAGAGAAGTGAGCTGAGTATGGAGCCCCAATGAACACCAACACCAAACTTATCACTGTATTGGCTATTGACATAAATACGACTATGGACCACACGGACAGCCCATTTCTTTACACCAAGACTTCTCATTGTCCACCAGAGCTAATTTCCTAGGCACACAATCAAATGATTTCTCAAGGTCAATGAACGCCAGGTAGAGAGGCCTCCCGAAAGTGATGTACTTTTCTTGTAGCTGACGTGCAAGGAAAATGGCATCGGAGCCGAACTGCACTTTGTTGATGTTCAACATCCCACAGATGTAGGAGTCTAAAAGATGCTCAAGCAGCTTCATTATCTGGTCAATAAGCTTAAAGCCACGATAGTTGCTGCAGTCAAGGGCCTCCTACTTGCTCTTGTAGAGATTTAGGATGAAGCCTCGCTCCCAGTCCTTTGGTATTCCGTCACCACACAAGACTGTTTCAGTCAACTGCCTCAAAACTTAATTCTCTCTTTATCAGCTGCTTTGATCATCTCGGTAACAATGCTAGCAGAGCCAGCAGTCAGCCGACTAAAGCAGTGAAAATACTCCCGTGCATGCAGCTCATTCAACGCCAGGCACTTTGACTTGTATGCAAAACCCCAACCTCCTAAAATGTGTCGAACGGGAGATAACTCGGACTTACTTTTATTTCTTTGACGTCACGGGGATGCGGAATTTTGTTTGCTTCCTTCAAATCTGGGTTCAGAGCTTTTTTCCAATTTTCATCAACTGTTGATTGCGAACTGCGCAGTCGCTCCATACATCTCCATAAATGATTAATGAGCGGGCTCCTTCGTTTGCAAATTAAGTTACAAAGTGGGCAATGGTAGTGAGGGCCATTGTCGCTGACTGTATTATTCTCATCATTTGTGGTTTTTGAAGAAGAGGCAGCATCTTCTGGATTTGGCATGGAGAGAGAGTCTGTCTGATTAGGTTCACCGTCTGTATTATTATTATTATTCCCAGCATTGCCGTTGGCCTCTTTAGCATTGGTTTCTTTATTAGAATTTGCTTCCTTATAACAGACATCTTTTTTACACAAGTGAATTTCAGGCCCTACAAAAAAAAAAGAAAATAAAAAGATATTCAAAACAACAATTACAAATAATGATATTCAATAAAATGGTAAAAAAGGTTTTATATTTTAATTCAGAGAAATATCTTGAACTATGTTGATATTAATACAGCTAGTTAATTACATAAATGTGATTTATAAGTAAAAGAGAGGCAATCACTTTAATCTATAATGAATGTTTTCTAAATTACAATCATAGGAAGGACAAGCATTTTTTTATCATAAAATTATTCAAAATCTTAAGAATATTTTCCAACATAAAAAGTTATCTTGTGAGATTTTAACAGTTGGACCTAAATAGCATTTAAGCTGAAGTATCAAACTTTGATTCTAACTAGCCAACTTTCATTTTTATTGGTATACCATGTTATTGACATTATAATAACGTACTGTGCTGCAGTTTATTTTTTAAATTATGTAGTCACACCCAGACAACTGGTAAAATACAAACATTTTTCAATTATGATCGAAAAATTAAAAAATCAGCAAGGGTAATAACTCATTTTTTTTTACTAACACATAAAAAGAATTGTCTCCCTTACAACAAAAATGTTTTGTTTTCTTTATATATATATATATATATTGTTACGACCTAACTGCGGGATGATCGATACGTATTAGCAATCAGATCGTTACACATAGATTTATTTTATTTAATGTCCGTTGGCACGTTAATCATCTTTGGTCAATCGTCGAATGTCGGATTAACCGGTGAAATTCGTCTATGGGGAATTGGGATAACCAAAGCAATAAATGACGAACACAGACACGAGTGAAATTAAAAGTCAATAAAGATTTTTATAAACAAATAGAAGAAGATGACACCACGAGAAAGAGTGAGGGAGACAGACGTGTATTTTTGGAGAGTGTGTGTAGCTGTATGCAACATGAAAGTTCAGTCAAAATATATATATATTTGTATAAGAAAGATACTGGCAAGAGATAGGCCAATACTTAGCTGTTTGTCCGAAGTATAATACAGATCAAAAGTCCATGCACATACAATATAAATGATGACACGAAAATCAATAATCTCCTTGAATAGTAATCCTTGGGAATAAGAATGTTCTAGGTACAACCGGCGATACAATTGTCCTTTAAGTTCCTGGAATCGTAATCCTTGGGAGTAATAATGTTCTGGATTCAATCGGCGATACGATTGTCTTTTTCTCTGTTTTATTTACACAAGCGTCCCGTCTGCCGTTTTCGCCCTCTCTGACGTATATCTTAAATTCACCTCGTGTGTTTTGTTTTTCGCACCCTTGCGACATTCGCTGTCTATTCCGTTTCCGGTCGCCCACGTCGCCTGTTCTCCATAACCTCGCTTCCCTCTTCCCCCAGCCACGCGGCTGCTTGAATCGCACGACAAAATCTTAGAGAGAGAGAAAGATAGAGACATAGAGAGAGTAAGCGATATGCCTGCCTGCGACATTCATTAAAGAGAAAGAGAGAGAGATAGAGATATAGACAGCGTAAGTGTTCGCCTTCCTTTGAGAATTATTTATCACAATATATATATATATATATATATATACACACACATTTTTAAAATATACAAACAAATAAAAATCAAAGACTAAAATAACTCTGCTACATCATGGCAAACACCAGGTAGGTAACGCTAGTAGTTAATAAAATAAGTTTGATTGGTTGTCGAGTTTTTCGGCATGGCAACACTTGTCGGGTCATTTCATGCTGAAACGATTTGTTTTATAGGCATCAATTTGGTAAATAGTCTGCAAACGATAGATTCTATCTAACCTATACATGCAATCCTGACAGGTACTATCATTCACCCAGGCTCGAATGGACGTGAGAGTAATGACAACTATGGGGCTCACCCCTAGATCCAGTTATTTAATGTTATATGAGAAAGAAATAGAGAGATTTCAATTAATAATAAATAAAAAAGAATTGAATGTGCAAGTTACATTAATACAAGAGAAACACTCACACACATAGAAGTTGTCTCATAATTTTATTAATATACAGTCACGTTTGTCAAGATTCTAAATAAATTGCACAAAAGTAATCAGTATTATCTAGAGATAAAATGTTTTAAACAAAAAAAAAAAAAGAAAAAGAAAATCGCTTGTATCCATTTCTAACTTGATATTCCTAGTCTTCCATTGTTTCAACTTAGATTATATTTTTTATTAGAAATAACAAGTTAAAACAGTGAAGAAAAGTGGTCCACATTAAATGTAACACAACTTACCAAGGCCTTTGATTGTGGTTGGATTTTTGGGGTCGGGAACAACAATGCAACTTTTATCTTTCCCCTGAGAAAGAAAAGAAAAATGTCTATAGTCTTTAAGAAAATGTTGCAATGATAGAATCAAATCTTAACCTAAAATGCTGAAAATCTACACCTGTAAGAATGGAAACATTTTTTTTTTTAAAACTTCAATTAAAAAATACAATTCAATAAGAAATAATTTCATAAAAAATATAAAAAATAAAAATAGAAATAAAATATTAGTTTCGATACAAATGTTATTCTCTTGTAATTTTAATACATTTATTCCAGTTCTTACAATTCCTTTAAGAACAACAAAATTAAAAGGAAATAATTCCCCACTTTTGTATGTAAAAGAAAACTGACTCAATATATCTCTATAATAAAGAAGAGCCTGTTTATTATATATATATATATATATATTGTCATAATTCATTCTGATTCTTCAACTTCCTTTGTGGATACTTGGTCCATGTTCTTGACAACAAAAATCTATTTCTATTCACTTTCTGTCAAATAAAATTGTTTCCCCACTCAAAATTATTTTATAATTGTGACATTTTTTTAATAATAACTGACAAAATAGAACCAGTAGCAACAGATCACAAATGTTAACGCTACGCTTTATCAAATAACCAACCCGCTGCGTGCAACTCATATGGTAGCGGACCAGACTGAACATCTTAAAGTCTCATTTTCGATCTTGATTTTCACCATCTCGCTTCATTTTTTTTTTTTTTCTTCTGAACAAAAATATTAATTACACCGTCGATTGCATTACAAACTAAAATGCGAACAAAGAAAACCAGGGTGCTTATTTATATTGAAATACATGCAAAACATTGCAGTTCAAAATAAAATAACAAGAAAACTTATGGATATACTTACTTATCGGTGAAAAATATTAGTGTACACCAAAAATTATGGCAAATTATTGATATTAGAAAAAGGGAAATAATCTTCTACGACGCGAATATCATTCGGAGTTCGTAGACTACGAATAGTAAATTAAATTTTATTTTTTATTAAAATTCTACTCAATAATTTTCTGTAATTTTTGGTGTACACTAATACTTTCAACTGATAAGTAAGCGTATCTATAAGTTTTCCTGTTATTTTGAACTGCCATATTTCAATTGTATCTCTCTATAAAGTAACATCAAAACCAGTAAATGAAGATATTGAAAAATTCAACAAACAATTTAGAAAAATAAAAAATATGGCAGCATTCAAAAGCTATGAATTCTTTGCAAAGAAATTTCGATAAAAAAATGGACTTACCAGCTTTTGCATGTGCATGTACAGATGCAAGGTGAAGGCATATCTTTTAAGGAGCTTGGATGGACAATATGGGCAATGGTAATGCCCAGCTGTTAGGCCACAGTTCCAAAAACATTTTACAATTATCATATCTGAAAAAATAACATTTCTTAATGAAACTCAAATAAAAGAAAAGGTTTACAATGAATAATACAACTGAAGTAAAAAAAAAAGACAAAGAAAAAAGAAAGGATTTCTGAAAATTACATGAATTAATATTCATTTGTCTTGCATTGATGAAACTGCTTTAAATATCTCACATTTTCATTTGGGGTGCTGGATGTTACATTACACGAGGAAAATAGAGAATAATGGCATTAGAGAAAATTTTTTAAATTTTAATTTTACATAGCAACATGTAATACCCTGCCTTCATCAGCTGCCAACCAGTTTCGGGAGCTATGAGATACTGCCACACATCACGTGCGACCATGAGCTTTTGCCACTGGACAGGGTATTAAAATAACAATGTATGTTCATTTTTGCAGTTTCATATTGTCTTATTGTAATGCATTTAAATGGATATGGGGTGAGGGGGGTTATTAATGACGCATTAAAATTGCATCCTTGTGCTTGTTTTACAAGTACTTCAATGGATTGTGCTCCGATGAACTTGCTTGCTGAAAAAGGTCGGAGGTTACATCAGCCGAAACGTTGAGAATAACACTCAAGATGAGACAGTAGTCCGAATAATTCAAATAATCACTGCAAAAAAAGTTTCTTACTAAATATTCGCTACTGGTTAAATGAATGGCAGGGGTAGTGGATGGAAACGAGAGAGTGAAAAAAAATTTTATCTTTGTTTATGACTAAAAAGAAAATTGACGAATCAGATTTTTGTCTAACTTTTGTTATTAAAGCCATTCTGGGTAACAGTTGAGAGGAATCTCCATGTTTACTTTATATACAAAATATATAAAAAGGTGTGTGGGTGTTATATTGGCAAAAAATCTAAACTCATGAACATTATTTTCATTCAAAGGAGCAACAACAGATCTACTATTGGAGTAATGTAATATACAATTATTATAATTTTCAATTCAAAAACACAATTTGATACAAAATAATTTCATAAAAAATATCAATAAAAATAAAGTATTTTTAATACATTCCAAAGTTTTTTTTATTGCCATTTTGATATTTTTATTTTGCCATTTTGATATTTTTTATTTCTTACAATTCCTTTAAGAACAAACAATTCTCACTTTTGTATAAAAAAGAAAACTTCCACTGAATACAAAACAATTTCACAATAAATTTGATAAATCAAATCAAATAATTTAAGATTTTTGAACCACTATGAATGTTTTGATAGAAAACATTTTTCATGAATTAACTTTAAGCAATTTACATTGGATTTATAGAAGGAAAAATAGTATTAAAATCTAGCTTTATATTTCTTATACTTTTTATGAAAAACTTAAAAAAACGCCATAATACCTTAATACCAAACAGACATAAAATATTCAAAATAATAAAATGATATTCAATAGTAGAATTTTTCATCTTTTTTTTTTTTTTAAATGAAAGTAAAAGAAAGCAATGAATAATTATGTCTCCAAAAGCAATTCTCATTTTTATGCAAATTTTATTAAACATAAAACGTTAAAAGCAATAAAATAATATTTAAAAATAACAATAATTCTCATGAAAGAATAACACATTATCTGTGTTTCTTGAATATGAAATTTTAACATGGATTATTTCGATGATTCAGACCACTACTCTCATGTTGGATGTTATTCCCCTGTTTTGGCCGAAGTAACCTCCGATATTCTTCAGGTGAATTTTGTCAAACTCGAGAATCTATACAGAATTTCAAACAGAAACGTTTAATTATTATTATGGCCTGTAGTGAGGATTGAACCTTCCACCTCCAGAAGACTATCACTTAGAACTGATTTCTACTTAACACCTTTACAGTTAGTTACCTATATTTCCTCAACCCAGGACTGTACCATACTCGACTTGGTCTCAAGTAGTATAGATGCAGTGCTTTCCTTGGATCCAAGCACTCAAACCCATATATTTGGAGACTTATGTCTACCACAGATATTGGCTTGATTTCTCGAGCTACCCAAACCCAGCACGCATTGCTTCTTGATTGCACATTCCTTTTCACTTTCCTAACCCGCCTCCCAGTTCGTGAGGACTAGCAAGCTTCATTTCTCAACCTATTCTTGACAACACTGCCAGAGGCTTGTGTCACAGATACTCATAGCCCACTCAGTTATCACCTTGTTATAATGGTTGATATCACCATAAACCTCTGACCCAAAACTGAAACACTGTTGCTCAAAACAAGATACTACCAACATGCTGATTGGGAATCCCTCAAAGATCTCATCAAAGCTGCACCTTGGTGTGAAACTTTTTTTCTCTCTGCTAAACAGTGTGCAAAGGGGGTAACTGAATGGGTTAAAGAAGGCATAGAAGCATTTGTCCCACCGCAGAAATTCCATAGTAAACTCCACTTTCCCCAATGGTTCAACTGTTATTGCGCATAGGCAGCAAGCATTCCGCCATAAGTCAGATACAAATAGACAAAAATGTAGAGCATCACAAAACAACTGTAAGAATGTAATAGCCACAGCTTAGAGTAGATATACTGTGATGACCAGAAAACGCATTGAGTAGCAGAAATTCTTGGACCTTTATTATTTCTTATTTTCATAAATTACCTTCCTGATGCAATTGCGTCTGAGATGGGTATATTTTATGATGACACAATGCTCTATTCTAGACATGCAAGTAAAACGAATCCCACATATCCAAGGCAATGGTTGAATCTTTAGAAAATGACCTCCAGTCTGTAGTAAAATGGGCCATATATGGATGGTTACATTTAATGCTACCAAGATAAAGCTCCTTTTCTTTAACAATTTTAAGAAACTTTTCCAACAACAGATTGCCATCGCTGATAGTCCCCTTCTCGAAAGTCCAACGTTTAAACTCTTCGGTCTAACTTTCATGTCAGCATGAATTGGAATAAATACATAATAGATACGATCAAGTCTGCGTCAAAGAAGCTTGGATCCCTCTACCGGGCTAGAAAACGTTTCATACCTGCCAGTATCCTATATCTCTATAAAAGTACCACTCGCCCATGCATGGAGTATTGGTGCCACATCTGGACTGGTGCACCAACCACTAGTCTTTGGCAGGGTACAAAAAAAGAGTCTCTAACCTAATAGGTCCTGCACTGTCTACCAAGCTCCAGCCCTGTCCCACCGCCGCAATGTTGCATCTCTGCGCTTGTTTTACAAGTACTTTCATGGAGTGTGCTCTAACAAACTTACGTGTACCCCCTTATCATAAATACACCCAACAAAACTGACGAGCAGCAAAATCACACACCTTCACTGTAGAGATCCTCAGATGCTAGAAAACTTTCTATTCTAATAGCTTCTTTCCTCGGACTGCTTGCGTATGGAATTCCCTCACTGCTCCCCGACTGTACAAGCATTCAGAACTTTAAATGTAATGGGAACAAACATCTTGCTGCCCAACTCTCCACTTAGGATGCCCTTTATAAATCTGGCCCCTAATCACTGTAGCCTCTTTCCTCTCAGTGGCAATGTGCCTTGTTTGGGGTGAATAATAATAAAAATAAATTTTTAAATGTACATGTGAATAATCCTAGCATGAATCTTGTTTTATATGTGAGTATTACTACTTATTATTAATATATATATATATATATATATATATACACACACACGATACTCATAAATATTGGCTCACGGGATTTATATAGAAATATTTTTTTATATCTCTTTAAATCTTAACCGGTTTAAATCTCAACTGTTACCCCCCCCCCTTTTTTATTCAAACCTTATTAAACCTTCCTTACACTAAATTTAAACAAACATACATAACACTAAGCAAATAACGCATCCAAACGAGAGTGACACGTGACTTCACATTTCCGAAACAGATGACAACAGAAGCTGAAGAGAGCCGGATGGCTAAACCCTTCTGTGCTTGAAACCGACGGTACGAATGTTGTACTAATTTTTCTGTACCAAAATAAATAAGTATATATATATATATATATATATATATATATATATATATATAGTCCCTAATGGTTTTCCAATCTACTATTTATAATTATTGGTTCTTATATTGTATTAACTTCTATACTAGGTTTACTTAGAGGCCAGAAGATTGGAAGTTACGTAGGCCGAAACGTTGTGAGACTAACATCCAAGATGAGAATAAGAGTCCAAATAATACAAATTATTAATTTTCATCTCAAAAATTCCGAAAAAAAGACTTAAAAAATGAGGAAAAAATTTCATAAAACACAAATTGTGATTTGGGCCAATTTTTTTTTTTTTTATGTTGAAATGTTTTAATCGTCTAAGGAATGTATAATTATCATCATAATTATACGTTCCTTAGACGATTAAAATTGAGTTGATTTAAATTTATTTAAAAATGGATGACTGATAATATGCCCTATACTAATTTGACGGACAGAATAATAGTTGGATATCTCAACCCGAAATATATATCTCACCTTCTGCCTGAACAGCATAAGACATGTGCAATAATTCCAGGTGATCTCGAACTCTTGTCGACTTTGTCGGCTTAAAGTGGTCAGTATCACAGAAAGGGCAATGTACTTTGCCATCACAGCAATTATCAGCGGCACACTTATCGATGACCACTTCTTGAGTTACGGGGATGATACTGATGTGTTGCTGACGCTGGAAGAAGAGAAGAGAAATACATTTTATAACAAATACCCACAAATAAGAACGCATGAGAATTATGTATAGTTAACCTTGACTGAGCGATCACTAGATTATCAAAAGACAATAAACACTTTGTTAGTAATATTTGATTTTGATTATGTAAACGATGCAGAGTTATAACCGAAAAGTTAGATTTAGACTATATGAAAAGTTTTAAAGGTTCAAAACAGACTTGAATAATTTAGATGGCTTTCTAAATGAAGAAATGCAAAAGTTTTTTCCACCTGTCCTAACTATATTAATATCAAAACGACTTATGCTTATTTAATTCTATATGACATAACATTTTGTAATACTGTATATATAGTAATCTGCAAACAACCCACAAACAGCTTTAGATATTCCTAATTTGCATTTTTAAAGAGTTTCTAATAAATTAATATTCTGTAATATACATGTGTAATTTGCATTGTCATATTTTCTTATATATACACAATAGTTTTGTTGATAGTAAAACGTCTGATGTCGCTTGGATGCTGAATACAGATACTATACCTTGATCTTAGCCAAAAAGCCAAAGAACTATAAAAATAATGTTTTTATGACTAGGCATTTTTAAATGAATAAAAAAGAAAACCTGATTTAATCTATTATTGTATCATTTTTTAATTTGGGAGGGTAGTGTAGTATCGGTTTATTGTCATAAGACTGTCCTCCCAGAAATTACCTTCCCTTTTTTAAGGGGGTGGGGGTAATTCTCCCAGATATTACATCCACCTTTGAGGGAGGGGGTAATGTAGTATCTGTTCTGTTGTCATGGGGAGGAGGGGGTAGTGTTCGTTCGTCATGATATCATCCTCTCAGTCATTACTCTCTTCCTTGGAGTCAGTGTATATAGTTCGTTCACCATGATATCATCCTCCCAGCCTAGCAAACATATTTGCTAGTATAATACTAAAATTCAGAAGACCTTGTATGTTTCAATGACAGAATGAATGATAGCATATTTGAGAGTTACCATCCTTGATAATGTGTAATCTCCATTTTTTAGGAAAAAACTAGGGGAGATAAATTGTTCAAGGGTTACCTTCCTTGATACAAAAAAGAAACAGATGATGTAAATAGTTTATTGTTTAAATGTGGATAAATTTTATTTTTTCAATGTTCAATTAAGAATCTTTTTTAAATGTAACATCTCTTTCTGTCACAGAACGGATAAACTATTTTATTTATAAATGGAAAATTATAAAAATGAAAAAAATAGAAATAAAAATGGCAATATGGGGTGCAGGAGTAGAAAGATGTTCTCATTGATTACCGGGCAACGTCGGTGGGCCTCCTTCTATAAGGAGTATGGAGGGAGGGGTTGGGAGTGGATTTGTTATTGCTCATTGTGGGCAACCAACACTTTTTCTTAAAATTTGCTCAGTGTATGTTCCTTGAAGTGCTTGCAATTAAGAGCTGTTTCATATCTAACATTAAGTAATTTGAAATTATAACCGCGATGAGGAAGAACCATAAAGATAAAACAAATAGTAGGAACTAATTAACCGGGAAGGCATGGATGAGAGAAAATGGAGTGTCTGAATGTGTATGTATATATGCACTAGCGTACAGATGTTGTTGGTATATGAATAAATAAACAACTGATGATCCCTACAAAAATATTAAGACTAGGGCAATTTCTTGGGAACTAACTAATACAGTGATTACCAGAGATTGATTGACTTACAAAGCAAGGGAATTTTCCAATGAAGGGTTTGGGACTAAAATCTTTTTTTATATATAGTTTTAAAAGGTAGAAAGACTTCCAAGACTATATTTATATATAAATTAATTCATATTTTGGTAACCTTGTTGAAATAACTATTACTTTAATCCACAAGTGTTGACGGATACATTCTGCAATCAATTAATTATTCTGTTCACTGGTGACTGCTGGACTCAGGGATTGAACTCTCTACATAAATAAACTCCTTCTCAGATGATAGAATTTTAAAAGTTAATCTAATAGATCAAAGCCTCTCATGCTGTTCAATTCTTCACTAAGAAATGACCAATCTGATGTTTGGAGATTCGTTCGTATATTTTCTTCTTCTTTAATACTGTACTACCATTATGCTCCATCCATCTACACATGGTCAACTATGCATGACTTCATAGTCACTCTAAAGAGTGCAATTTTCCAATATTCTTCTCACTTTACCTTTAGAAAGTGACAGGTCTTACCCCTGTATTTCCCTCCATAACTATCTACCTTTTTTCGGAGAGATATCGAAAAAGATTTGGAGGATCTGTGGTTCATACAATCCTTGGAAAGTAGTTCAAAGCCGTTCCATTGTCCGGAGACATCTGACTAAAGTCAACCATTAATGAAATTAAAATATAACCAAGAATTCTATCTACGGAGCATTCCAAATCTTCAGAGAGAATACAGAGATATCCTTAAAAAGTAAGGCTCAAAGAATATTAGAAATATAGAAAAGATGAGTGTGCTTCGTTAGTGTTCGTTCAGTAGTGCTTGAATTACGATTCAAATATAATATTTCCATCGGTGAAGTTAAAAGAAAGAAATAAAACGTCTCAAATTGGAAAGTTTTAAACAAAAAAGAAAAAAGAAAGCAAGAACATATCAATGGATATAGAAATAAGAAAGTAAAAAAATAAAACGTCTCATTATGGAAATAGAGTGATGGATTTCTTTCTGAATTCATTTAGAATGGTGGGGAGGCTTGCTATTTGCTTTCTCTCTTCTCCATAAAACTTGAAATAGTTTCATCAGGCAGTTTTTTTTACATGTTAACATTTGTGTGATGGGATGGCTATATATTTACAAATACACATTGGCCTTTATTATAGAGTGAAGTATTACGAAGTCAAGTAATTGCATATCAAATCATAGAGAAAAAGGGAAAGTTGTCTTCCTTCTTACATCAGATTTTATTCAAATTTTAACCAGTCGTTGGTATCATTAAAAAAGACAATTCTGAAAATGTGAGCTTCTAAGTCCAAACGGTGAGGAAAAACATATCACGCTTAAGATTTAATGTTAAGCTTAATTTGCGAGAAAACTAAAATGGAGACGCAGCCGCTAAATTCTCCACTGAACAAATTTTATTTTCAAAACATGCGCATGAAACAAGAGTAGAGAAGAAAAGAAGACAACACTAAACGTGAAGAAAAAAACTACGACCATTCACAACAACTCACAAAATGAGATCTGTGTGCACTTCAGGTCTCTAAACATGGTTGACCATGTACAGCAGCCCTGAGCAAGGTCGCACGAGATGTCTAAGCAATCGCGGTTCCACCGTCTAAGGCTGACCATCTGTGGACCCGAGAGCTCAGCCAATCATACTTGATGGCTGTTGTCCAGATCCTCAGTTGTCTACTAATATGCTTGCACCACCTCGGCAGAATCACGTCGCAAATTAATTCTCCCTCTGGGTGACAAGCTGAATGTCCAAATCATCGAAGACGATGCTGCAACAAGACAGACAGCAGAGACTTCATATTGAGGTATTGGCTGAGAATAGCAATGCCACACACCACATTTTTCTTAAGACATGAATGAATAACCTTGTTGTGAAGTACACTATGGTTCGCCACCATTGTTAAGGTTAATTGCATGTCCACCAAAATTAATATGAAATAGTCGAAACAAGACCCAGCCTCTACTCCCCTCCCCCCATTTACAAGGTAAGCGATGCAGATTAGGACAAAATTGTAGCTACATTTGCTCAACCTCATTCGCAGATAAAAATCATGTGATCAAGTTTTTTGACGGGAGATTTTTCTGATTTCTCAACAGTTGTACTGTTTAGTATTTTATGAGCATTTTATCTTTTACGGAATATTTATTAACAAAATTGTGTAACCACTTTTGTGTTTCTCGCATCTACATGACTTACGCATTGTTTTGTTTTATTTACAATTTATTAAAATAAAAAATAAACTAGTGTAAAGTACTAAAACAAATTTTTTTTTAAACCCTACTTAAAAATATAATCTAACTGCAAAATTTAATCCACCAGAATGTATTTCGGTTTCTTCATGAACAATTCAGCCATTTTAATCTTTTGTTAATAGAAAGAAAACAACCTGAATTACTTTGTGACTCTTCGGAATTTGAAAGGATTTTGGAAGCATTTAAACTTAAATAGAGAATCAGTTCTGGCTTTAAAATTCTTAGCAAATCTGAATGTATTAAAAGATTGAAAGTTTTAGAAATTAATGCAATGTGTGTGTATGTGTGTGCGCACACAATAACGATTTCATGTCTATTTATATTTTTTCATATTTGAATTGTTATATTGTTGTGGCCTGCTTGCAGGTCACCACGTTTTTAGCAATAAAACCAGATGTTGTTGACCATTCATTAGTGGTTGGCTTTGGATTAAACTGCTCATTACAACATCAAATAGACACACAGTGAAGAAAGCAATTAACCTAAGCAACATATAATACAACACCCCAGCATATGAGCTGTTGAAGTTTACGTTATCAGTGGGGTGGGACGTAATGGGTGAAAATTTCAGATTCATGCGAGTAGTATTTTTTGTGTTCATTTATACATAAATAACACTAAACAATCAAACATTTTGAAATTTTGCATTAGGGCTCCACGGGACTCAAAATCCATCATTTTTCGGTGAAAAGGTGGTTTCATGCGACATTGCAGGTCCTAAAACATCCTCAAAAGCTATGAATGGATATAGATGGTTAAATCTGATATAGTACTTTAATTTAGGACCATTTTCAGGCTGTGAAAGGGTTTTTATGAATGTAAAATAGCCAAAAACTAGTTAAAAATAGCCCAAATCCTCCGTTAAGCAACCTAATTGGTTCCCAAGCCTCTACAATGGTTATGAATGGGTGTAGATAGTTGAAACCATTGTAGTGTCGAAACCATTGCATTGTATTATATTCAAGCAGTTTAATAACAATTATTTTCTTTTGTTTTCAGTTCAGTTTAGTTGAGAAGATAGGATGAGTGGAACAAAGTACCAGTACGATGATTGGGATTTCACTTTGCTTGAAAACCTCCCAACTGTACATGAGTACGTTTTGGCCATAGTTCATCATGCTCCAACTTATGGATCTACAAAACAGAAAGAGCATCTCCATCAATTTTCTCTGTGTCTGCTGGCTCACTGGCAACGAGCATTTGGAAGAGACATTAAACTAACAACAATAAAAGGAGTGAAAGATAAACTTGATCGATACTTGAGAGAGTACAATAGCAAATTTCAGAAGGGCCATGGATCGAAGAGGTCAAACTTGATTCAATGGAAGACAAAAAATCACATTCTTTTCAATATTCTGGGAAAGGGTGTTGACGTGGAGACGTTTGATGCAAATGAGAAACAGTTTTTCTTTGATCAACGTGCACTCACCTGGAAGGTCATAATTAACATGCATATCGATGAAGAACATGAATCAATGGTTGTTGAGACGGGGGAAAGGGAGAAGCAAGAGATGGCTATTTCAGTTACAGAGGAAGAAGAAAGGGTTACAATAATGAACAGTACTCTCGACGATAGTGATACTAATATCAATTTTGGTGTGTAGCGGTCAGGGAGGGTACGTACCACAGTCAGCTGTAATGAAGTTGGAGTTCAGACAGATATGACTTTCGATCTCCGTGAAGGAAGCAAAACATTTACTGACTCCATCAAGATTGCACTGGCATGAGTGACAGAGATGAAAATAAATTTGGGAATTCTTCTTTCTGGTGACCATGATGAAGATTCAGACGAAGAAGTTTTATTTCCAGATGAAAACTCCATTCTGCTTTCTTGCATGACAGATAATGATAATAATGTGAGCGTTGATACTGAGGAAGATGTTGAAATCCTAGAAGAGTCTGATGATATTCCTCTGAATGAACCTTGTGTTGCAGTTTGGGACACTCCACTTGGAAGAAATTGGTACATCGGAATGACTAGAAAAAAGGTTGACGAGAACAACTACATGGTAGAGAATCTGGAATGTTTCAACCGTGATTCTGCAAGGCATTCATGGAGATACCTCCAGATAGATGATGAACAGAACACAAATATAATCCAGATCATTCCATGCAATGTGTTCGGTGCTTGGGACATGAGTACACGCCAAACCAAGTTCGAAGTCAAGAATTGGGAAATCATTGAAGGTTTATTTCAGTCGATGTACAATTAATTGGCTGATCTCCTGTGCAGTTCCTCATGGATTTCCACAACTTCAATTGACTATTTCATGACATTTCATAGCCATTAAGGATGTTTTATTAAATTGACTGCATTATCCACTATTCGGTTTATATGATTCCAGCGGTGTCATTTGGATACGTAGTTTGTGGTGCATTTTTAACCATTTTGGCTGAAATTTGACCCCCATTTCTACCTTGGGGGGCTTCTAAAACTACAAAACTGGTGTTAAACCTTAGTGTCTTGTCAGTTTCAACTATCTACAGCCATGCATAACCATTGTATAGGCTTGGGAACCAATTAGGTAGCTTAACAGAGGATTTTGGCTAATTTTGGCTATTTTTCACTAGTTTTTGGCTATTCTACATTCATGAAAACCCTTTTACAGCCTGAAAATGGTCCTAAATGTAAACAGACATCTCGCTGTGCAGCTCCTAATTTAGGTTGAACTTTTTACGAAAAAAAGGGAATGCATTCTGGTGGATTTAATTTCGTAATTAATCTTTAAAAATCGTTTTAGTACTTTGACTTTACATTATTGGATTTTTGGATTTCAAATGATCGCTTGATGAAAAATAACAATATGTTAGTCACCTAGTGGCGAGAAACACAGACACACGAGAAGTTGTCACACAATTGTATTAAATATTAATGAAATGGTTGCCACAGTGACATCTGTAGTGATTTTGACATCTTTAAACTGCCAATCAGAAAGTAATTTATGGTTGTGAGGCAAAAATCGAGGTTCCACCTTGTACATTTTTACGCTTCTCACAGAGAAACAGGATTTCTCAAAGATTTTGTAGAAATTAGAAAATGACGAAGAATCCATTATTGAAAAATGTGAAAAGCTTTCGGTTTATAGAATAGTATGATTATTAATTAATAGTATGGTTATCATTAATGCTGTTTGGCAATGCGATAATTGAAACAAAAACAGGGGGGGGGTGAAATAAAACTGCAGTAGTCGTTCTTCACTTTGTAAATAATAAAAGTGAAACAAAAAAAAAATGAAACCAATTTTTCACGTGTAAATAATTTCAAATAAAAATAAAATAAGTGATCGAATTAAATATTTGACATTGTTTAAACGAACAATGTGTGACTCGTGGATTGTGGTTTCATTATAATCACGTGGATTTTTATCGAACGGTAAATCAATTTCAAATTCGAAATATGGGATGGAAGAATTTGCCATTTTGAGAGAATCTGGTTCGCCGAAAGAGAATTCGCATTTGAAATCAGTTTTTTTCATTATTATTATTATTCATTATTATTTAAAAAAAATAAATAAATAAAACTTAACTCTGTTAATCTTAATTTGTTGAGAAAACCGGAATGAAAGTAAAAAAAAAAGCAGCGACAACAAGAAATCGTTAAAATTCAGTCAAACCCAAAAAATTAACAAAAAAATGGAATAAAATAAAAAATAAAATCCAATTTAAAATCGAGAGAAGGACGAAATAATTCATAAATAACCTTTTAGACATTTTATTTTTGTTTGAAAACAAAATTGAAACTATGCATTAAAAAACAAAGCAATAAATAAGTTTATCTTTTAAATTAAAAACGTCTCCATTTTTGTTGTCAAAAAAAATATATTATTTCGAGATTTTTTTTTTAAATAGTTAAAAACGACCTTTAATCAGACAAAAAAACAAGACGAAAATGAATGTGAAAGAAGATTTAGTTTATTTTCATTTTTTTTTTAGTTATAAAAAAATCGGAAAATTTAAATCGAATCATTTTGAGTCGTGTACGTTTTCAGGGTCACAAATTCTTTTCTTTTTTTTTTAAAAGTCGCCATTCTTCGACGATTGTAGTTTTAAAATTGGATTGCAATTTAAAGTAATAAAAAAAATAAAAACACTCATAAACATTTAATTTAATATAATTTTTTGTTAAGAGAAGTAAGTTGGTATTTTTGCATCTGGACTTATCGTCCTCCCCTGAATTTGTTACTTAAGAGTTAGGGTTAGAGTTGGGGTTACTTAAGAGTTTTGTTTTTTTTTCTCTCCCATTATCGAGTTGTTGTTTTTTTAGTTTTATTTATTTTTTATTCTAATATTAAAAGAAAATACTCTTTAAAAAAAAAATCTATAATAAATTACATCTTTATAAATGTTTTTACTTACGAAATCTTAAATTTCAATGTAATTTTTAAACTAGAAATCGAATGACGCTTTTCGGAAAGAGAATTTGGGACGCTGAAACCGTACACAACCTCATCATAGTAACACTACATTCATAGTCAACATGTCGTATCTAATAAAGGTTTATACGAAATGAATGCTATGTATATTTGTTACCTAGACAAAAACAATAAACATTTATTTAAGCAATGTTTAGAAAATAGTTGAAAAAAATAAAAAATTTCTTTGCGAAATTTTTAATGGAAAAATTAATAATTTCTTTAAAAGAGAATTTTGGACGCTGAAAACGTACATGAATCAAAATTTTGATTCACGTATTAAATAAAATCATAAAATAAAAAAAAAGAAAATTAATTATTAAAGGATAAATTTAAATTTTAACATTTTCAAAAGTAATCGATAAATATATAAGCATAAAAGGTCTGACTTTATTTTATTTTTAAAGGTTAATAATACAAAATATTTATTTTCGTGGCGAACCGTATTGGACCAGAAAGGAATTTTATTCTCGTCTTGAATGATATAGAGTTGATAAACACTTACCTCCGTCGTCGGCGTGTTTGCCGAGCCATTCTTTTTGTTGTCGCCCATCGGGTTGGGCTTAGAATTAAAAGTAATCTAAATAAAAATGGTTCGATTATGAATACAACAACGGATAAACGTTTTTTTTTTAAATATACAAATATAGAAACAGACAAAATGGCGTCGAAAAAGTGAAGAATCTTCACATTTTTGTCGACAAGGGGAGATAATCGCGTCAGAAACTACATTTTCTTTTCTTAGTTTTTTTTTTCTTAATAAAAACTAAATAAATCTGTTATTCTGACTACTATTCTTATCTTAGTTGTTATATTCGAAACGCTTCCGCCGATGTAGCCTCCGACCTGCTTCAAATTCATCTTTTGAACTTGAGAACCACTACCGAACTTCAAACTGAACACTTCATTTAATCCACGGGGTAGATTGTTATGCACCTGAAGAAAAGAGTTTACATCGGCTGAAACGTTGTGAAACAACCAAGATGCAAAGAGTAGTCTAAATAATACAAATTACCAATACTACTCTAAAAAAAATTCCGAAACTAATTTTTTGTAAGTTTTATTTTTATAGTAAAATGTATATAAAGATTTATTATCTCATTTTTATTTATCTACCTCCCACAAGGTAAGATGTGACACAAGGTCGGGAAAGTGGGATTAGATAAGCCAGCGCTCGAGAGGTGAGCACTCTGGCCATTTAAAAATTGCCTGGGCAGCCCCGTCGGCATTCCCCGGTAGGGGCGCCTCAGACAGTAAGCAATAAACTTACTCCTCCCCAAAGAGGGTGCACCTCCTAAAACTGCACAGAACCGGCAACCCCCAATAGACCGGCGTAAATCCAGACCCAAAGGCCCGGACAATACCGGTTTTATTAGGCGGGGTAAAAACCCTCGACACAATAAGAAACTATTTTTTTCTTTTCATCATACCAAAAAAGAAAATAATCTGTATATTTCTGAATCTTTTAAATAAAATAATATAAATTATCAATCCTCATCTAAAAAATTCCAAAACATCGATAGTATCACGTTGAGCTGCTTGTTAACCAACGCATTTAACCGTTAGGCCATGGATCCATGTAGACAATTATAGTATGAATTCTGGGAGTATTAAACCTTATCTTGTTAAGACGTGTGGTATTACTACTTATTAACATAGAATTATTATTATAACACACACACACACACACACACACACACACACACACACACACACACACATATATATATATATATATATATATATATATATATATATATATATATATATATATATATATAGGATCAAAATAAACCAAAGTGAAACCTTTTAGTAGATGTAACCTATTGTGAAAAGGATTAGCTCAATATACGAGATAGAGCAATAGTAGAGATAGAATAAAAAAGAGTGATAAATATGAGACGATTGTCCAGATTTATTTCAAATTTCAATTGTTCAATGCAAGGTGTATTCAGTAATAAACTAGTGTTTATTATTCTTTCCTTAAGCCAAGGCTTTTCAAAGATCGAAATCTTATCATCAGAGGAGAAATATTTGAAAAATATGAAAATTATTATTAAAAATTATTAAAATAATTTTTGTTAAAAAAACGTATTGAATGAAAAGAAAAGTTCCGTGAAAAAGATATGCAAATTGTCCGGGTGGTAAATTTCCGTTGAAAAGAAGTCCGGTGAATTATAGAGTGTGAAGAAAAACACTTTGCGAGGGAGCAGATTGGGAAAGTGCTCGAAATATAGGTAAGTCCAGACGCACTTAAAGGGGGTTGAGAAGAGGAAAACAGGCCATTTTTTTATGTACTTCCAGGGCCAAATAAAACA
Organism: Sepiola atlantica; assembly: GCA_963556195.1. NCBI lineage: Eukaryota > Metazoa > Mollusca > Cephalopoda > Sepiida > Sepiolidae > Sepiola > Sepiola atlantica. The sequence continues at coordinate 180,023,404 of OY744515.1, read as the reverse complement.
GATGAATCTCATTCAAGGTTTAAATCCGAATGAGACAAAAAGGCAAAATTGTTAAAGGTTTGGGGGGGGGGGTTATGAGGTACGGGATTGTTTAAAAAGCCGCTTTGTGAATTTGGGGGAAATAAAAAAGAAGGGAAAGGAAAAGGAGGAAGGGTTGGTATGGGGATGCAGTTAAAGTGACAGGTAGGTTAAGGGTGTGGACGGGCGGGCGGTAGGATGTAGGTTTAGGGAGTGGGGTTAATCTGAAGTGGGTATAGAAATTGTTGATTCTAAAAATAGAAATCAAATGAGTGAGCTTCTAACATTTCAGGCAGCTAAGAGCAAATTAAATTGTAATTACCAGTTTTGGTTACTGGGGGTTTAAAAAGGGTTAAAGTAGAATTAGTTAAAAGCATGGTAAAATAAATAGAGGAATGTGAGAGAGTGAATGATTAAAATTTAAAAATTAAATTTAAAAGGAGCTAGGGAATAGTTAATTAAAAAAACCAAATTACGGGTTAGATGAATAATTAGGAGGGACGTTAAATGACGAAGGAGACAAGAGGGGGAAATAAATTGATGGGAAGAGAGTTAGTGAAATTAAAGATCAAGTCTGTTCTACTCGGTTATATTGAAATTTAGGAGAGGGGAACAGTGTAAGGGATAAGGATAGATTGTTTGAAACAATTTGTTTACAAGTAATGGGGGGTGGAATTGGGTTGGTTCAATCAAAAACTTGAGTGCAGTGTCATTGTTATAATCTATGGTTTAAATGGTGAGTGAGTCGTAACAGGGTAACAATTAACAATTACAGTTTAAAATTAAATTAGATGTATAAGGGAAGCTTGCAAGGGGTTTCCAAGTAGTATGAAAATATGATTTGAGGGGATGGGGGTGAGATTGGTCAAAGATAAGATAAGGTGAGCAAAAGGAGAATAGACCGATAGAAAATGGCTCGCGAGTAGTTAGAGGGATTAGGATTATTCAAAATAGGCCAAAATAAGTAGTTATGTAACTAGCTTGAATCAATCAATTAGTTAAAAAGATTTCACAAAGGGGGTTATGGAGGCTATTAAGGAGATAGGACAGAAATGCTAGTAACAGTTGAAATAATATAAGTGTTATGGGCCAGGGTTGGATAGAAAAATTAAGCAGACTTGCGTTTTGAAGCTAGTGTGTTAGAGATCTGATAAGAATTACAGAGGGATATAAATGGACCCAATTGGAGGGGAATTCAAAGGTCGTAGTTAAAAGGAGAACAAAAAGAAGTTACAGGGGAATATGTTGCAATTAGGAAGAGTCCAATATAAGGACGGTATAGTGGAAGTGTGGGAGATAATAAGGGGGTGAGAATAAGAGGCCATGAAGGAGTTTGTGGGTGGGTTTACGGACAGGAGAAAAAATGTGATAAATATAAGAGGTTAGGAGTGAAGCTGAAGTAAAAGGATAATAGGAGCTATATTGCAGATGAGGTATAAATGTCTAGATATTAGATATGTTAATGATCGGTGGGAAGTAGGAGGAGTAATGTTAGTTCAATCTACTAAATATGTCACGGGTAGATATAGTTGTTAGGTGTAATGGGGAGGAAAAATTTATTGGGAGGGTTAATTGGTGAGATTAGGGGCGTTAAGAATAGAAGTTACAAGTTTACCCTGGGATATAGTTTAGAGATTTGTCAGATGCTAAAAAACGGGGGGAGTTATTGGTTGGGAGGAGGAGTGTCAGAGGGAGTGATGAAATTAATGTATTTAAATTTTCGTTTGTGTCTGCAATTTGAAATAAGTTCATTTTTGGAGTTAATGACATTTAAGTTCTTGTGTGCAGTAGCTATCATATAAGTTTCCAAGGTACATAGTTGGCAGAAGGTAGAACCAGGAGTATATGAGTTTGACTTTTTTAATATAGACCAACTTAGGGAGTAGGGGATCTTTTTGATGTTAAAGCTTTTTATTAGGTTGGAAAGAGAGGTGCTAGTGGTACTATTATTATTGTGTTTAAAAGAGTAGATATGGTTAGAGATTCGAGTCTTTATGGGGAAAGCACTGGCACCAATATAGGTATGAATTTTGTGGGGGGGTTGTTGTATTATTTGTGTTGTTTATATTATTGGGGATGTTTACGGTTTGTATGCTCGGATTCAGGTCGAAGTTTAAGTTAGGGTTATTGGTTGGGGAAAATGGGGTGTCTTGGGAGATGAGATCGGATCCATTATTAGTTAGTGGTAGTTGTTGGTCAGTGTGGAGAGTGTTATTTAGTGGAGGGGGTTGCTGATGGGGATGGTTGAGGGGAAAAGGGGGAGATTGTATGTTGGCATTATTTTGCATATTGGTATTAATTTGTGTAATGGTGTATTGTTTAACAGTACAGGAATATATAACGTTACTTTGTATGCAATCACCGTTTAATGGGCATTCTTTAGATTTTTGGCAGTTGCAGTTATTAGTGGGGTGTATGGTAGGTGCTGTTTGTTGGGCAGATTTAATTTTTTTGTTGTTAGATGTGATGATGGTTTGTGCTATATTGGGCATTGTGGAGTAAGAAATTTTAATAGAGTTCTTATGTAAAATAGTGCTGTATTTATGTGGGTGCTTGAACGAGTTATCTAAAATTTTGAAAAATTCCTTAGCTATATTAGTTTTTGCATTGCAATTATAGGGTGGGTTAAACCAAATATTATCCTTTCTTCTAGTTTTTTTATTTTTAATTTCACTGTGTTCTTGAGGGTTAGCTGTTTTAACTATATTAATAGTTTTAGTGTGTCTATTTACATATTTCTTAGGTTTCTTGAGTATCGTGGTGCTAGTTCGTTGTCTATCTTGTGTAGCCATTTTGTAGGTAATAACATTTGAAGGTTTACATAACTCGTTCAAGCACCCACATAAATACAGCACTATTTTAAATAAGAACTCTATTAAAATTTCCTGTGTTAATGTCTCGTGGCCTAATGGTTACAGCGCTTGCTTACGGAGTTTAGGTTGATTCCATGGCAGGGGTTCGAACCATGCGACCATCTGAGATTATCATCCCTACACCGATAAGAGTGAAAGCTTGAAACGCTGGCGTATGTAGGTAAAAATAGTTTAATATTATTTATTTAATATATATATATATATATATATATATATATATATATGAAGTAAATCCAACAAAAGATATAACTAATATCTTTTAATCAGTAAAACATCCGGATAAAGACTGAAGCTCAATATACTGGATAGAGCATTGATAGTATAATATAAAATGAAATAATAAAATAAGGTGCAAATCAAATTTTATTAGAATTCAAAATTCAGGCAAAGTAACTCAAAGTCCTTAACTCATTAATTTTGATCGGACCCGGAATGGTCGAATATATTGACTCAGTTTTATTTAATTTTATTCAAATCGGATTTAGCGGATTTTACATTTAGCCAGCGAATTTTGATTTGTGCTGCTCTGATCAAATCATTTGAACCCTGAATTTTGAACTTTATTATTTCAACTAAAGTGAGTTTATTGAACTTTTTTATTTGATTTGGTTCATTTATCATTGTATTGATTAACATAAACATTGGAGGCATTTTTCACTGTAATTTACTGCATTGATTGCGGACGCATTTCCCAACTGGATAACTTTTTCGGTTTTTCAGTTCTTTCAATTTTTTCGCTTTTGGACTATCACTCAATGCCTGGATCTATATTCAGTCAACCTCTTGGACATCTTTCATTGACTATGTTTTAATTTATATGACGTGGATGGATTTTATAACTTTAACAAATAAGTATGTTTTTGGCTTGATATATTTGATGTGTTATGTACTTTTATGTATTTTTGTATATATTTTTATATATTTTCAAAGTGTAATTTTATCACTTGCAGTAACGTTAATGCGGTAATGGTCCTCTGAGGAGGAGAATTATCTTTGAAAACTCATGAGTTAAGGACTTTGAGTTACTTTGCCTGAATTTTGAATTATAATAAAATTTGATTCGCACCTTATTTTATTATTTCATTTTATATTATGCTATATATATATATATATATATATATATATATATATATATATATATATATATATAACATTGAATAAAATAATAATTTATTGTGATAATAGAAAGTTCAATATATTGGATAGAGCAATAAATTCAGAAAATGAATGATGAAAATAAAAGTTGTACAATTACAATATTTGTACAATTACGATATTTTAAATCATCAGAAGTTCAAAAAAAGGAAAGATTTCATTATCCTTAATCCATGAATTTTCTCTGAATGCTATGGAATACTCAGCCTTTTATGGACAACATCTGAACTTTTGAGTATTCCCTTTTTTTTTTCAATTTTTTAACATTTTTATTGCCCTAATTTAGAATCCTTTGAGCCAAAAGAAAAGTTTTTTTTATATGTATGTATTAATTTTCAAAGTTTAATGTTACCGGTAATACTTACATTGCCAATTTTTATCCTCTGATGAAAAGAATTTTTCTTTGAAAATCCATGGATTAAGGATAATGAGATCCCTCCTTGTTTTTCAACTTCAGATTTAATAAATATTGTAATTGTACAACTTTTATTTTCGTCATTCATTTGCTTTATATATATATAGATAGACAGACAAATTTAGAAGGCATTTAAATCCAGTTTCAAAAAGGAAGATTCGTGTAAGCAATATTTACGCGAGTCTTGTACAAATTTAAATAAGAAGTCAGATAAGCATAGCTGAAGTGTAGTTTAGTTTTATACCGGGGCAAAGTACCACTGGTGCTATATTTATTCTGAGAAAAAAGGCAAGAGATAAGAAGAACCTGTATTTTTTTCTTTTGTGGATCAGGAAAAGCTTTTGACAGAGTGCCAAGAGATGTTATCTGGTGGGCTTTGCGTAAACTGGATAAAGACTTTGCTATATTTCTCAAACAAGTAATATTGAACGTTTCTTGCGCAGATAGAGATGTCATCGCTGGGGACTTTAATGTACAGGTATGGAAAAATTGGGAGACTTGAAATATGCCGGGTAAGCACAGTGGGGGTTGTAAGACCAACTCCTATAATATTTTGTAATAAAAGAATTGTCAAATGAAAAAAAAACTTTCTATAAAGAACAACAATATGTAGTTATTTAAGTGATCTACACCGTTGGGTGTAGGTTGCCAAACGTTTAGAAAGTGAAGAAAGAAATTTAAGTAATACAGTTCGGCTTCTAAAAGAAATTTTCTTAGAGCTGTATTCCAGAAAACAAAAATATATAAATATTAACAATACCCATATTTTGCTTCCTAATAACTTTTTTGTGTTTTTATCCCTTTTCCTTTAAACAGTTATAGACTCACTCTCGTAGTAAAATGTTGAGGCCTGGAATTGTTTTATTAAATTAAAAAAGAAAAATCAGTGATTATTCTACATCACCAACAAAAAAAAATACAGATTTATTCTTGGCAGAAAAAAAAACTTTAAAAACAGTTCGATTCAAATTCTGTAGAAGTACCAAACAAAAACACACACACACACATTTATTTTAGAATTGACAGTAGTGAATTAGTTTTGCATATACTTTTAACGTAACATGTTGCTGTTTTTTTATCAACTTATTTCAGAATAGATAAATATATAAATAGTAATAATACTTATACTTCACTTCGTCCCATACTTTAATGCTATGCTGATGCCTGAAAATTCTTGATTAAATATACTTTACCGAGCAACACAGCTTCTGCTGTTATGAACTGGTTAGTGTGGTGGTGAGAAGTTGCAGTCAAGAGGAATGGTATGATATATGAAGGGGAGATGACCCTTATCTAACATTCGAGAGAATAAAAAGATAATGGATTTAAATTAAAAGAGGGAAAGTACAACTTTTTATAGAAAAAATGAAATATCTTGGTCAAATTAAAGACAAAGATTTCAGAAAACCAGACCCAGAGTAAGTTAGTGCTATAAAGAATATGCTTGCGCCTGAAAACGTGTCTTCACTCCAGAGTTTTCTTGGTCTGGCAAATTACTACAGAATGTTTGTGCCAAACATTCACAGTTTTCGAGTTCCTCTAAATGAGCTGTGTGGACGACAGAATGCCAGGAAGCATTTGAAAAAATAAAAGGATATTCTTACATCAGAATGATTCCTGACTCACTATAATCCATCATTGTGGCTTAGACATCATTAGAAGAGGGATCACTAAAACCAATCGGCCACACATTTCAAATACTACTATCTGCAGTGAAAAACTACTCACAGATCGAGAAGGAAGCTATGGAAATTATTTTTGCAGTCACTAAATTTCATATATTCATCCATGGAAGGCATTTTGTTTTGCAGACTTATCATAAACCACGACTTAAAAAAAAGGACTAGCAACAAATACTGCAAATAGACTGCAGAGATGAGGAACCATTCTCCTCAATTATAATTTTTAAATGGAGTTTCTCTCATCTATAAAAATTAGTCATGCTGACAGATTGTCGAGACTTATCTCTAAATATACTGAACTCCTTGAAGACACAGTGATTGCCTCCCTACAAACTGAGTTAGAGGTAAAAAAATATGTTATGTAACACTATTAGAGAGCTTCCTGTAACATTTGAAGAGATAAAAGAAAAGGTGTTAAACAACAACTTTATAGAAGGCATAAAAAATAAAATAAAAAACAAAGACAAACAAATCTCGGAAGTTTATTGAATCTGTAATGAATTAGTCATGTATTGTTATCGAGTTGTTATATTTACAGCATTACCGATAAGAGAATACTGAAAGAGTTTCATGTTGGTCACCCCGGAATTTCAAGAATGAAAAGCCTCATGTGCATTGGACAAATATCCACAGGGACATTGAGAATACGATAAAATTATGTAAAGCTTGTGCTGTGGCAGCAAAGATCCTTCCAATATAATTCAGTCTCTGGCTAAAAACTAACCGACCATCATCTCGGATCCACATTGATTTTGATGGCTCACTGGATGGTTTCTACTACCTGATTGTGGTATGCAGTTTTTTCTAAATGACAGGAAATCTTGAGGTGTAAAACATCATCGACCGAGGTAACCACTAGTTTTTTACATGAATTATTCATCCAGTTCAGAGTCATTAACTGCATTTTGTCAGACAATGGAGCTCAATTCACGTCTAGTGAATTCAGAGAATTTTGTCAAATAATCTTAGTGAAGCATATCATAATCGCTCCATATCATCTAAGAAACAATGGGCAGGCAGAACGTTTCATGGACACATTTAAGAGAGCTCTTAGAAAAGCAAGAGGTACTCCTACCAAAAGGTCATACAATTTTTGAAGGTTTATAGAATAACTCCTAATAACAATGGCCCATCTTCCATAATGCCAGCAGAGGTAATGTTTGCAAGGAAGATAAAGACAGTGTTTGACAGATTTTTACCAAATCATTCGAAACCAGGATACTCAAATAAAGAGACGAAAAAACGTTTTAAAGTTGCTGAAAAAGTTTTTTATGCATATTCCAAAACAACAGGTTTACTGGGAAACAGATTAAAAAAATTTTTTTTTTTAACATAGTTCACCCCAAACAAGGCAGGACGCCACTGTAGACGTAAGGGGCTACTGAGAAAAAAGGGAGAAGGTTTGAGGGTTCAACCTAAATCGGGAGCTGCGCAAGAAAATGTCTGTTTACATCAGTTTTAAATTTCTGCATGTCAGTATCGTCGGGGAAACAGGGGGTAGGGATGGAGTTCCAGAGGCCAGCAGCACGAGGAAAGAAGCTAATGGAGTAGAAAGCTCTCCGGCATCTGGGGACCTCTACAGTGAATGGATGGGATTTAGCTGATTGTCGAGTTGATCTAGTGAATTTACGTCAAGGGGGCACCAGAGTAGCCAGTTCATCGGAGCATAATCCATTGAAGTATTTGTAAAACAAGCACAAGGATGCTACATTGCGGCGATGGGACAGGGACTGGAGCTTGGTTGACAGTGAGGGACCTATTAGGTTGGTGACTCTTTTTTGGACCTTGTCAAGGAGGGAGAGACTAGTAGATGATGCACCAGCCCAGATGTGGCAACAATACTCCATGCATGGGCGGATGGTGGCTTTGTAGAGATACAGGATAATGTCAGGTGTGAGGAGTTTACTAACACGGTAAAGGGAACCCACCTTCTTTGCTGCAGCCTTGGCAATATCTTCAATGTATTTGTTCCAATTCATGTTACCTGTGAAGGTTAGGCCGAGGAGTTTGAATGTTGAACTCTCAGGCAGGGTGCCATTTGCCATGACAATCGGTAGTTGGAGAGGTTTCTTGTAGTTATTGAAGGAAAGGAGCTTTGTCTTTGCGGCATTAAAAATTACTAACCATTTATGACCCCAATCCACTACAGCCTTGAGGATATGATCGCATCTGTTTTGCCCACATGACGAGAGTAAAGCGTGGTGTCGTCAGCAAATAAACCAATCTCAGACTCTATGTCATCAGGGAGATCGTTTTTGAAGATCAGGAACAATAAAGGTCCAAGGATAGATCCCTGGGGTACACCAGCATTTATGTCATGTTGCTTAGATGAACGGCCATCGAGGACAACCTGGATATTTCTTTTGGTTAGGAAGGATCTAATTATATTAAGTAATTGCCCAGTAATACCGTATGAGCGTATTTTCAGGAGAAGCCCTTTATGCCATACCTTGTCAAAGGCCTTGGATATATCAAGCGCTACTGCAATAGCTTCGCCTGCCTTGTCAAGTGTATGATACATGCGTTCAGAGATGACCGTTAGGATGTCTGCAGTAGATCGTGCTTGTCTAAATCCATACTGGTGGTCAGAAAGAAGTTTTGCATTAACTAAGTGCCGGACTATCGCTAGATTGATTAAGGATTCAAAGTTTTAGCAAAGATCGGCAGTAGACTGATTGGGTGGTAGTTCTAAGGATCCGTTCTATTCCCAGAAGTCTTGTAGACTGATACCACAGAGGCAATTTTCCAGCTATCGGGTGTTCACTACACTATTGAAGATTTTCCAGAAATCGTGAGTACCTAGTTTTTGTGACTGAATGCATTTTTTTGTTAAACAGTACACCTTCTCTTTGCTTCGCCTATCACCGCCTTACAATTATTTCTTGACTCTATAAATTTCTGTCTATTAGTAGCTGACTTATGGCGGCCGAATTTACGGAATGCTTGATGCCTCTCAGCAATGGCAGCTGCACATTCCGAGGTGAACCATTGGGGAGAGTGAGGCTTGCTGAAGAATTTTCGCATGGGGACATAGGCTTCAATGCCTGCTTTGACCCATTCAGTTAATTCATTTGCACACTGGTCAGCAGGGAGTGAGATGACTTCCCTCCATGGGGCATCGCTGATGTAATCTCTGATTGACTCAAAGTCAGCCTGCTGTAGTATCTCGTTATTTTGAGCAACAGTTCATCAGCTTTTGGACAACTCTAAGGTGATATGAATCATTAACACAATGCGATCAGCATTCTCGAGTGGGCTATGAACTTTCGTCACACAAGTCTCGGGCATTGAGGTTTAGAAAAGGTTTAGAAGTGAGGCTTGCTGGTCTACTCGATCGGAGATGCAAGTCGGAAAATCGACAGTCTGAGAGAGGGAGTGAGCTAAGGAGAAATTATACGTAGAGTTGCCGGCTGCGTCAGTAAGGCTGGAGAATCCCAACCAGTCATGGTGGTGTGCATTAAAATCCCCAAATACATGTATCTGGGCATTCGAGTCAATTGAGAGTGCGCTATCTATGCTTTCAGAGGCAGAGTTTAGCAGGGTACAGTCCTGGGTCGAAGGGGAACGGTATAAGAAATATAAGTAACTGACGCTGTGATGTAAAGTCAATCTAAAGCACATGTAGTCTTGGTCATCCGATTCTAAGCTTACACAACCAGTCTATTAGTCGTGACCTAGTCCATGGGGGTTGTGGCCTCGGGAAAGCCCACCGGAGATAATTGCAGGGTCCCTTTCCACGCGCGACATGGCACATACAACTACCTACGGTATTATGCAACTGATGATGGAGCAGTCGTTCTTAGCGCTACCTAAGAGTTTGGGCTCCTGTCCTATCAGTCGGAAACAGCAGCCAGACAAGCGGTCTAACCTGTACCCTCAACCTGTCAGAACAAGAGCGAGCTAGACTAGTCATGTAAGACTTAGTGACGAAAAAACTTTCCCCAAGTTGCCCAAATAGAGAGAAAGAGAAACGGCGTTCATTGTCCTAGTAAGGAAACAAGGCTAGGCACTGAGTGTTTAGAGGCGTCCCAGCGCTGGTACCTCTGCGCCTGGCTAACAGACAAAGAAGGAGTGCAAGGGCCGGCGGTAGGCAGAACCTATCTACTCCTTAAGCAATTGTAGGTTTGCAAACCGGATATTTTGTTCAAGATTCCAACTCTAGGAAGGTTGTCGATCAGGACTAAGGAGGTCTCCCTCCCCAACGGTTTACTGCCACGGCATAAGTAGTTGGTAGCAAGGTTTTATTGTCAGAGATTTCCTTCTCTTAGATGGATAGCCTGACAAGGTTTTACGGGTCCAACACACCGAGACGGGTAAAAATAGCCTACGCCTGTGTACTAGTCAGGTATTTCCGAGCCCCCGCAGGTTAAAAAAAACAACAAAAAAAAACTTCCATATATATATACATATATATATATATATATATAAATATGTATATATGTAGATATAATAAGTTCACTGTATACTGCAGAGGGAATAGAAGGTTGAAGATATGTTTCCCTCTCGCAAGTAAGTACAAATAATAGAAATAAGAGAGAGACAGCCAAACTTCAGGCCAGCATGGGATTTCAAGAATTTTTTCAGTGGGAAATCAATAGACAGGCAATAAGACAGTATATATCAATAATTAAACACATTTAAGTCAAATACAGAATTAAGTACATACATATAGTACACATTCAAATTTGGAGATACTAGTATGTGAGTGGCCAAATAGTATGGGAACAAAAAATAAATAAAAAATAAAATAAAAAAGTGCTTATTTTTGTCAGATTACATTGGGAAACATGGGGGCAGACTCAGATACAGTGGATAAACAGATCAAGAACATGATATACATGATCAAGGCTTTGGGTCCCTTGCAAGAGACCCAAGTTCATCCATAAAAAGCATCTGAACCAAATAAGGAAACGGTATTTGGGTGCTGTCGAAAACAATCCTCCAAAGGAAGACCTAATGGATGTCGTATTTTACACGTTTGATGTTCCGATACTAAAAATGGCTTACATAGATCCAAAAGCAAACAAAAGACTTAATTGCGATAAATTGCAAAGAGAAAAATTATTGATTGTGTTGTGAAGTTGTCCAACAGTAAATAATAAATAAAGGAAGTCAAGTCGAGGGTTGGTTTAACAAGTGTATTAACAAAGTAAGAAAGTGACTAGCACTTGGCTAGACAGTTACAAGACTGTGCTTTGTCTTCTCTGTGTCTCTGGTGACTCGCACTATTTATAGTGACAACCAGTGTAGTTTCTCCTGTGTAAGAACGGCCGATGTAACAGATTGCATACAGAGTAAGGTTAAAAAAGGAGGGTGTTATGGTGATCTCCCCTATTTTGTCACTTTATGGACTCTTCCAGACACTATGGATAGTGATAACAGAGAAAATCGCTAGGTTGAATTCAGAAGCAGACTCTGTCAACCCATTACTTCTGTACTTTCTGTGAATACATGCTCTTGTTAACTTGTTGTCTTATTTCTTTTCAGCCTTTTAAGGCCACAACAGTAATAAAACTTGTATGGACAACACATGTGTTACACCTTCGTCCTTTCACTTGATTTAAAGACCGTATTTTTTTCGACACAAATTATTCTAATCTGAATAACTTTACAGCAACTGGGACAAGCAACATTTCCAGTACTTAAACAGGTTATGGGCGCCAAATAAATTGGCTTTATTTTAGTGGCGATGAAGAAGACTTTTATCACCATTAGTATCCATCTCAGTTCGTATGAGAGATGGCCCCTGATTGGGCAAACCCGAAACGAAGTTAAATGCTTGCACCAACCAGGGCTCAGCTTAAAAATCATGCGCAGATTCAAAATCGCTAATGGCGGCTCACTGTAGCCATTGTAGTTGTTGTTGTAGTACCGCTGCTACAACTCTATCTGCAAATTCAGTTGGGTTAGTCAACCTTTGACGTATGAAGAAGACACAAACACAGGAGGAACATCATCTGGAACCAAATGTATACGAAAGAAGACCGTAAATGTTACTCTCTCACAGCCAATAAAAACTTATTTGCGTAAAGCCCTCTGAAACCCAGAGATGGATATTGCCTGAAAGCCAGTATTTAAATCGTCATTTGTAGGAAACTGTAAAGTTTCATTTATTCCATTGTTTATATTAACAGTAACAGCACTCGTTTTAGCGCAAAATGTGAATGTGAACAGACAAATACCAAATCTCCATTTGTAACAGATATGAATTACTTTACAGTAACTGAAAGGAGCTATATTTCCAGTATTTTAACAAATACTAATGTGTCTTTATTCGTATATCTTTATATAAAAAAATATAATATACTTTGCCATGTCTCACAAAAGTTAGTGAGTAAAAAACATGCCTTTCTAGCCACCGGACGAAACTATAGTCTTTAGTAGGCAAATTCACTCTCTTCTCTTTCTTCCGGCCTCGACAGAGAACACACCTACCAGACCTTCCTGCTCTCTCCTTCTCATCCAGGTCAGTCCATGACGAACACACCACACACCAAACACCATGTGTGCACTTACAAACACACAATTCGATATGTAAAACCTTCCCTCTCTATTTACACACACACACACATCATTCTACTCAGACTCTCTTACACACATTCTCGTGGACTCAATTTCATAGCGAACAGCTTGTGTGTGCTTCACGCAAACCCACTCTATTAAATACATAAACGTTTCCTCTCTACGTACACACACCATTTACAGACTCTCTTGTACACATTCTTAAGGACACAACTTTATAGCGAACCCAGTCAGGTTTGCAAACAATAAAAGTTTCTTACATACTATATTGTTTCCAAGTTGTTACTTTGTTTCCATTGGCATGCTTGTATTCTGAACATAAATGTATATAAAGGATAATCGGTGCTGCCAAGTGTCGGCCTAAAAATATCCTCAGTATTATTGTGGATGTATTTATCAGCTAAACATACCCCTCAAAATGAGATTCTATCTTTTTAGGCGATTGCATATGAACAATGTGAAAAACTTGGTGGACAAAATAGAAAAAAAAACAACAATTAATTTAGAATTTAGACTGGGTGATAAATTTCCCATATAAATTCAACTTAAAATCATCACCCATTTCCAGGCCATTCTCAAACCAGATAGCGTTTTAAAGCAGTTAACCAATTTTTTTCTTTTTTGTGAGAGAGATAAATTCTGTACGTTTTTTTATATTTTTTGTTGGGTCATACTAGAAATATTAGTAATAAAAATAAAAGATTCTGTTTTTTTAGGCGATTGCATGTGATTTTACAAGGGTTTTGTGAGTAAGGGGGCTTGCCACTCGGACTTAGGGTTTGTGTTAGGGTTAGGGGAGAGTAACGATTAAAAGTAATTATTTTATTTTACTAACTTTTCAGCATGAAAAGATATCGTTTCACGTTAAATTTTTATGCGTTAAATTCTAAAATAATTGTTTGTCTGTTTATTTTATTGGATTGAGACACGCCCCCAAATTCCAACTAAAAGCAAAATCAGAATTTTGTTTCCAAAAATCAGTCCCCAGGACCAACTTAGCATTTTTTACCAAAAAACAAAACAAAAAATGCTTGTCACGTGGTCTGTTCCTTACTACGTCCGTACGACCATGCGTGAAAAAATATAAAAGCATCACGCCACGACAAAATCTCTCTATTTCTTCCCTCGATGCTTAACAAAAGGACACATCTAGACTCTTTTCACCATTAAACTCGCACACACATGTTTACACACACTGCTTACAAAGGCACGCGCGCGCACACACACACATACATACACACATACACACACACACACAAAGGTCTATACTCCCTATAAATTCTCACTCACCTCACACACGCTCGCACAAACAGTCGTACACTTACGCACCCCGACAAATCTCAACTCACGTGCGAACCCACACACATTCATAGAACTACGCACTTTGTAAATTACAGGCATAAACATTTTATTACTACTCTAACTGAACATTTGAAATGAACAATTAATGTGTTGTATTTTGTATATATATAAATGTTTAAATATTTCCTTTTTCCATTCTCCATTCATTTTTTATGCATTCATGTTTTTCCTTGTTTTTTACTCTTTCTAACATCTTATAACGATTCAAATGTAAGCGTAAATCTTAGCATTTTCTCTAAGGTACGACATCTTAACAAGCTATGATCCACGCCGTTACAGTTTTTTAAATTTATTCTCGACACGTTTAATCCTCTAAAAAAGTAGAATCTCCTAGGGGGGGGGGGGGGGTAGTTGAGAGTGCTTATCTACAAATTTGCCGAAACTATTTCAAGTCAGACAACCCCGCAGCTTGGAATGAATTCGGAAAGAAATCCTGTAGCAGTCATGGAGTTACTTTGTAATGTGTATCAGTGTCCCTGTGAGCTATTTGGCCAATCAGCTCACAGGGCGCATTGATATCATTAGTTCCCTAAGGGACTACTTGAGTTCCCTTAGGATATGCGGACGATCACCAGACGGTACCCTGACACTAGTCAGGACAGATCGCCTCAGCCTCTCTCCTTCCTCCTTGTCCACTGGATTCTCACGGCGGCTGCTATCTTCGCCTGAAGATATTTTAACTTCTTCTTTCGGACACTGTCCTAAGTTTCTTTCTACCTATACCAAACGGTATAGGTGTAATAAAAACAGGAAGCTGAACATAACTTAAGAATAAGTTTTATTTAACTATTCGTTGCTTACCGAGAATATTTATTTGTAAAAAAATACAAAATTTGGCACAAGGCCTACAAGGGGGTGGGGAAAATGTTGACCTAACTGACATTCTTAACTTAACTAGTCACAATCACCAAAACAAATTTACTCCATGATATACCTACTTAAAACCCAAAAATGACAATATATACATGGAATTGGGAGTGGGGGAACAAGAATGATATATAAATATACAATGAAAAAATAAATAAAATTAAGTGTTAGTATAAGAACCTCCCACTAAAGAAATGTGGCCGATAAGTAGTTTTGCCAGTCGAAAAAAGGCGATGCAGGTCACGAAAGTTTTATTCTCACACCTCCTTCGAAAATTACGAAAGGAGACCTGCATCTCTGACAAAACAACAGATCAGTCACCTAATAGGGGTCGGGAATGGGAATTAGAAAATAAAAGTCGGGGAAAAAAAAAAAAAAAAAAAAAAAAAAAAAAAGGGGGGGAGAGGACGAAAAAAAGGGGGGCCTATGACAACTTACATACCGCTAGCTAAGCTAAAAAAGGGGAAGAAAAACAAAACATAACCTAATCTTGCCTAACCGGGTCAAATAAAAGGGTCAGTGTTCGGTTCGGCCACCCAATATTCTGTCTAAGGCACGTCCAAGTACCACTCAAAATTAGCTCCATTCAAACGACACAAACGCGCAACTTTCACCCACCTTTTGTTGAAATCTGCCGAAGGGAGTTTCACCTTCTCCAGCCTGACACGCATTTTCAAGCGAGACTGGAAAATGAGGACAAGCTGGGGAGCAGTGAAGGTCTCTTCCCCGTAGACTTCCTTCTGTCGTGTCGACCAAATCACTCCTCTCATGACTGCTAGTAAGCAAAGAAACACATAATGCTCCTCCCACTTCATGCTTGGTGCCCAATTGCAGCATGTCGAAAAAGACTCCAAAACGAAGAACTGTCCGTTCAACATGCGAACCGTGTAGCCTTCAACTAACTCACACAGCGGGCGAACGATGGGGCAATGAAAGAAAACATGACTGGTCGTTTCCTCCCAGTCGCCGCATCGAACACAACTTGGTGTCTCTACTAATCCCGCTGCGTAAAGCTTTTTGCCGACCCAGAGTGCATTTCGTATTATCAGCCAGGTGAGTGATTATCGAAGCATTTCAACCCAGGCGCCCAAGGCCAGATCAAGCGAAGTTCTCCCTTCGTAAGACCGAGCTCCTCAGTAATATCGTCACGAACAGATCCCCTCACCATAACCCGATATAGTGCTTTACGAGACAACACTCGGGTGTCAGAGAGGCTTTCTGACACCCTTAGAAGGTACTTCAAGGACTGTCGACACTCGCGATAAAAGGAGCACTCGCGTCGAGGTAAACGAAATGCCTCACCCCCATGCAAGTGCACACTTTTCAAAGCCGGAAAGGCTTTCTTGGTGTCTTCCTTCCAGAATTCACCGTTTCCCTCACAAGGTGTACACATTCGGTCTAGGTAGTGTAAGCGAAGCGTATATTGACGAATCTCAACGCTTGGCATACCTAGACCGCCTTCAGACGGATGCAAGTAGCAGATCTCCCGGCGAACCATGGGCTGCTTTCCGCGCCACAAAAACGCGAAAAGAGCCTTCACTAGTTCAACTAGTGTGATCGCCGGCAGAGGGAGCACAGAAAGACGGTAGAGGATGAGAGGATAAATGTGAGAATTACACACCTCCGCTCTTCCTTTTAAAGTAAGATTTCTCAAAGACCACAGACGGGCTGCAGCCTTAACCGCTTTCAACACTTCCGACCAATTTTTCTCCAACTGGAGATCAGGACCAAACCAGACGCCGAGTATCTTGCAAGGCCCATCCGTCCAGCCAAAGGGCCCCTGAAGGGGAACACCCCTCCAGGCACCAATGCGTAAGCCAACAGACTTATCGCAGTTGATTTTGGCCCCTGTCACTTGTTCATACCGTCTTATTTCCATGTCGACGACCCTAATCTCAGCACTGCTCGTTACAAGCACAGTGACGTCGTCGGCATAGGCGGAGTACTTAATCATGGGGCAAGCACCAGACAAAGTAATCCCACGAAGGACCGGATTCACCCTAAGCCTGCGAAGGAAAGGCTCCAACGCAAGCACATAAAGCATCGGTGAAAGCGGACATCCCTGACGAATAGATCTGGACAAATCGAAAGGCTTTGACCTTATTCCATTCACTTCAACCAACGCACCGGGGTTTGCATAAAAGAGGCGAATCCAGGAGCGGAAATGGGGACCAAATCCAGCCGAAGACAAGACAGCCTCCAAGTAACGATGATCGACCCTATCGAATGCTTTGGACTGATCTAAATTGATCAGCGCGGCCTCAGTGTCGACTTTCTCTATGATCAAGCGTATCATGTGCAAATTATCTTGAATAGTCCGGCCCTTAACAGAACAAGTCTGTTCGGGACTTATTAGACGAAACAAGACAACCTGCAGACGATTAGCCAAGATCTTGGCCAAAATCTTTAACTCTGTATTTAACATTGTTAAGGGCCGGAAATTACCTATACCATCCCCACCACTCTTGTCCTTGCGGAGCAATTTGATGATACCCCTGGTAAAGTACTGGGGGATAGACCCGTTCCTAAACCAGGAGTTAAACAACACAGCCAGCAGGGGGACAAAAATGGGCGACAACCTCAAATACAGTTCGTAAGGCAGACCATCGATACCCGGAGACTTATCAAGGCCAACCTGCCTTAGGGCCTCCAGGACTTCATCCTCATTTATACACCCTTCGCACCTAGCTGCTTCGGTCGCCTCGAGACGAGAAAAGTCAGCTAAATAGGCGTCGAACTGAGCCATTGTCAGACCGGGCTCCTTGGTAAAAAGATCCTGAAAATAAGAGCGAAAACCCTCCAAAATCCCGTCGTTTGTAGTCACGAGACGCCCATCACATTAGTGACACTGGCGATGTGTCGATCAGTAGACCGTCGACGTTCCTCCGCACGCAGTGACGCGGCCATGTTTGTCGCCTCGTGCAGCACTCTTTTTAACCTAGACCTAACTATCAATCCCTGATCTGCCTTGTTATCCAAGGAGTTCAGTTCCGTTTTAGCTACAGTAAAGGTAACGCTATCCCCCGCCTCCGCCGCCCGACTTAAACTAGTTTCTAGTGCCACTTTCGTTGCCCTAGATCTAAGGTTGAGTCGACGACTATAATCGGCAACGAAGGACCTAATAACGTTCTTAAGGTGGCCCCACCACTTATTCCCAATGATAGCACCCGTCAATTCCCTCTGTAATGTTAGTAAAAGCTGTTCCCGGAAGTCCTTCAAATCGAACAACGATGAGTTGAACTTCCAGTAACCAGCCAATCTAGGCTTAGGACTATCTAAGTTTACCCGCACCCGGACAAGCCTATGATCCGAGTAAACTATATTATGAAAACTTGGACAATCTAAAAGCCCTAAATCGACTCTCCTAATTAAGAACCGATCAAGGTAACTCGAAAGTTGCCCTAAATCGGAGCCGCGACTAGCAGTCCAAGTCCATACTACTTCACGGGGTTTCTCATTTCGGAATTTATCGACAAGATCGAACTTATCGATAAAGTCCCGAAATGCCTTAACATCCCCGTTGCTGTTAGTTCCCCTACGTTTTCCCAAGCGATCTAAATCGGGATCCAAGACCGCGTTCCAGTCTCCCGCTAGAATTATCCGACGCGACGTATCCATAAAGGGCTCGATCCGCCGAAAAAAAGGAACCCGCTCAGAACTGGCGTTGGGCGCATAAACCCCAATAAGCCGAAAAGCCACATCCTTTACGGTAACATCAAGAACGCACAGCCTTCCCTCAGGATCTGCATAGATTGGGTCACACGTCGCATTCAGTGTGCGCTTAACTAGCCAGGAAACCCCTCTTGAGTGAGTATCAAAGTACGCTGAATAGAGCTGAAAGTCTCTAGTCAGCGCACCCTGATAATCACTGGGAATAAAGTGGGTCTCCTGCAAACAACATACATCCACGCCGAGTCGCTGAAGGTCACGTACTACTCGAAGTTTACAAGCGGTGTCCCTCAACCCTCGGCCATTTAGGCTTGCTAATCTGAGTGCCATTCTAGTGCTCTTAGAGTTGGGAACCCGAAACGAACATTGATGCATTTAAGACACCGACAGATGACCCCAGAGAACCCTGTCCCAATTCATTTGAGACGAGACCGTCCGGGGCCACACCGCCAATGTCTAAGGGGAAAGTTAGTTTTAATGCCCTGTATAGTGTAGGATGGATACGTATAGGGACCCTCCCAACACAAGATTTTTGCAGTAATACTACTTCTTCATCGTTAAAGAAAGCGAGAGGAGGCGATATATTAAAGGCGTTATTCGCTTCCTCCATCATATTCCAAACACCTTTAGCTTTGTCTCTTGATCTAACCACGGATAAAAGTCTTTTAGCATCCAAGAAATTTTCCGGGTTGGTGATGTCTTTTTTGTTGACTATCTTCAGTGCAGCTAGGTTTCGGTAGTTCTTCTTATGATGGTTTATCATAAGATTTTCAGTTTCGGGAGTAACTTTACAGACATCCTTGCCTGTGTAGAAAGGGGTCTTCTTTTTCCGGGCCTCTAGCGAGGGACTTCGATGGCGTTTCTGGGATGTGGAGGGGGCGGTGGGTGAGGCAGGAGGCGGCATATCGGTCTTCATTGGAGAGGGGGGCGGTGTACTTTTAGGGGTGTTGCACGGGGAACAGAAAGGAGATGGATTAGGGGTAACGGGCTTATCTTTTGATAAGGGGGTCAGATTAGATTCCCTTACTGGTGGGGATGACTTTAATGGTGGGGGTGCACCTTTGGCTGGAGAGCGACGTTCTTTGGCTGGTGGAGTTTTTTTTCCCGCATTAATAGTATCGGCAACCTTTTTTTTTTCCTCGTTTTTTTTTTCTTTTTTTTCCTCAGTTTTGCGCTCCTCGTCGAGAGACTTTTTCAAATTTAGTATTTCTTTGTATTTTTCACCACCAGGATCGTTGCTGGTTTCTATTTCTAGTTGTTCCTCTTCGGTCATTACTTGAGCATATGACTTCGGCGATTTTTTGCCAGTCACGATATTCCAAACGACTTTTTTTTGGGGCGATTCATTTTCGGTGTTGCATAAGTCCTCGAATTCCTCCGGGGTTACAGTTTCAGTTGTTGGCTTTGAGGAGGGAGTCTTCTTCTCCGCTGCAACTTTAGGTGTCAAGTGTTCTAGCACTCTGTTCTTGGGGTTAGGCTGGGCCGGTTTGATCCTTGTTGGGCAAGTGAAAGTTAAATGCCCAACCTCATTGCAAATCCAACAAGCTGGACGTCTTCCAGCCACCACCACAGGTAATTTTTCTCCATTTGCTTCTATGTAGTACGGAACTTTTTTAAAAGCCGACTCGTTAAGCCACACGTCAAAAGACCATGTTCCGTTGAACTTGTCGACCGTAATAGCCGTTATTTCTCCGAATTTAAGTAAAAAGGCGCCTAAGTATTCCCCAGGAACCACAGCCGGAACTTCAAAAACTGAGATGGTCGTTCTCCTTCGACCCATGTATTCCATTCGCAGAATGTAGTCTTTAGTAATTATTTCTTTCTTCGAGAGTTCGATGCAGACTTCCTCGGTCTTAAAGAGACTATTCCAGGTGTTATAACCTTTACATTTCACGATACGTTCAGCACGTACTCCGGTCGTTGCAATTAATTTTGCGACAGTTTCTTTCGAGGACCTAATCAGTTTTTTGGACTTTCTGTCCACTACGAACATTAATATCGTTTTTTTCTGGAATTCCTCCAACCTTGGTAACTGTATGATTACTCCAGTTTCAGTCACGAAATCCGTGCAGTCTTTTGCTTTGGCGATAAAATCGTCAACGTCTATTTTAAGGGCGGGTGCCTTAATCCAGTCGGTTTTATCGGTAGGCTGAGATGGCTTCTCAACCACTTCAGAGGTCTCCGAAGGCGCACAGCTGGCAGTAGCCATGGCCGGAGAACGGTAGAAAAAAATTAACAAACTCCAAATAAATAAAAATATAAGGAGTAAAAAAAAGCAAGCAACAAATTTAACAATTAACGGTAGTAACAATAAATAACAATAATAACAATAATCACGGACTTACTGGCAGAGAAAAAATCACAGAGAGCTTTGTTGCTTACCTAGACAAATAGTATTCACTATTCACTCTTAATATACACACGAATGTAGAACATTCCATCATTAATCAAAGGGGTGAGACGGGCATCAATTACCTTTGATATTACATTCTCCCCCTGTGGTCAATCCGTGAAGACAAATATATAAAAAAAAAATCTGGTGTCAAACCACAGTGGTTAATCTTTTTCAACGTCCAATTCTTTGTACTTCAGTCTCCTCTTTCAGCCTCACTCTGCTCTCCCTACCGCTCTCCAGCTCAATGAAAAGAGTACCGTTTATATACTACTTTTTGCCCCACCTATGCAAATTGACTGTCAACCAGAGCCATCTAGCTTTCAAATTCTCCAAACAGCCAATTTGCAAAGGGGGACAACTCAAACCACACTTTCTGGATCCATTCCTGGCTGGGGTAACTTTGCTAACCATACGCCCCCTTGATCTACACGATCATCACTAGTCATCCCATCACGTAGTCGCTCGACCAACATGGCGGGCGTCTCTCTCGCTGCGATCTCCGCGGTGCCTCTTCGTGAACGTCACGACTTGGCTCGACGTCGCTGTCTTCTTCTTCTGATGACACCACTGCTGGCCGCACATCAAGGATGTGTCGAGGGATGCCGTTGATGGATACATTGTTCGGGGACTGGGCACTTGTCACAATGCCCCTCCCCCAGCGTGTGGTACAGCGAGCGTCAGGCGGCTTGATCCACACTTCCTCTCCCACTTGCACAGACGCTTGCTTCTCCCCTTCCTCCGTGGCTACGGGCGCAGTTCGGGAATGTCGCCACTCGTACTTGAAGACTGCCCTCTGCGGCACTGACTCCACTTTTTGCCTTGACTTTGGAGCCATATTATACCAGAAAACAGCTTCTGATGGTGAAATCTGGCCCTTTTCAGCTACAGCCTTGATGGTCCTGTGATGCCGCTCCACAATTCCGTTTCCGCCTGGTCTATATGCAGCCCTGAAATAGCGCCGCACTCCCCACTTATCCAACACATTCTTCAGGGCTGCTGAGCGAAAGGCAGTTCCATTGTCCATTAGCACTTCTGTCACTGGACCCCTCTCCAAAAACACCTCTTCTAGGACCTTTGCAATCTCACCTGCGTTTTCCGCCTTGATTTCCCTCCAAATGGCCACTCTTCCAGGTCCACAGTCGACCATTGACAGGTACGGCCTCTGTCGATAGTGCGTTATGTCTATCGCCAACCTGCTCCAGTTCTCTGCCACCTGAACCTCACTACCTTCGTGTCTACTTGGCGCAGGGTCGACTGATTGACACTGGTGGCATCTCTCAACCACTGTCCTGACGGCCTCCTTTGTGATTCTGGGATCCACCTTCCTGGCCAAGAACAAGGTTCTATCCACTCCGAAATGGTGCATGTCATGCAAATCCTTCGGAGTGTCTTCAGTCAAGCCACATATTGCAGCAGTCGCCTCATTCGGTGCCTTTAGCCAGGTCTTCCTCACCCTTGTCATCACATCTGCTCTGTTCTTCGCTGAGGGAACGATACTGATCCTGAGTTGAAGATCAAATTCCCTAATCAGCTCCCTTAACGTCATCAATCGACGCTTCATGAGCATCTCGGCGGCGCCTTTTGTCTTCACCCTCCTTTCTCCTGTAGCTTCGGACTGGACCTAAGAGAACACAGTGGCCGAGTCGGTCCTCACCTCAACATTCCGTAGCCCCCATTTCAAGGCTAAGTTGATGCCCTTCATAACCGCATCCTGTTCCGACACATTTATGTGAGCCACGTCGTCCTTCTTCCGCAACCAAGCAGCATCTTCTGCAGTGACACCACCTATCTCCAAGGTGACCCCCACTGCTATACTGCTTGCATCACACCACACAACACCTTCTGCACTATTGGGTACTTGCCAAACACCTCTCACTCGATCCTCCCTCTTCACCTCTTCAATAATCTCTCTCATAATGTCCACAGTCTCTTTATCAACTCCATCCTCCCACTTCGCTCCACTAGATCGCCTTTTGATGTAACTACATGCAGTCCGTAGCCATCCTGCAATCGGGTAATGACCCACCAGTCTTCCGCATATCGAGAAGAGTTCCCGCCTGCTCATTTTTTCAGACATCTCCGGGATTTCATTTCCCCTCCGGAACACTAACCTTCCAATTTCGTCCTTCCTTAGTTGGAGCCCTAACGCTGCTCCCCCCTCCAACGATTCCGGGCGTTTTGTGATCAGCCCAAAGCCGTTGAGGTGCTCTACTATGTCCTTTGCAGTTGCTACCGTCTCATCCACCATGATGTCATCAATGTAGGAACTGGTGGCTCTTCTGACTGCATCTCTCTTGCTTAGCACCGTTTTGAGGATCGCCGCCATGATCTTTGGTGCAGAATTCAGGCCAAACCCTAACCTAGTTAGGCAGTATGTTTGGCCTTTGTATCCGACCAGCTGGTACTTCCAGAATTCCTGCGAAATGTGGATCTGTAGGTATGCAGATTTTAAATCAACGATCGCCGCAGCCTTCTGTATCTGCCTCCACTCTCGCATGGTCTCTCCGCACACATCCATCACATCGCCTCCCGTGTGACACGCAACGTATACGTTCAGTTCCCTGAAGTCCAGTACTGGCCGAACCTTTTGTTTTGTGGGCTGAACAACCGCCATTAATGGAAGCACGCCTTCCACCTTCTCCTTCCATGGTCTTAAAATCCCTTCTGAGATCCAACGGTCCACCTCCTTCTCAAATTCAATTCTTACGCCTCGTCGCAATGTATGCTCGTAGCATTCCACTCTGTTGTTCAGTACAGGAGGTTCTCCCTTCCATACCCACTTAACTGTCCATTTCTCACCATCAAAGTGTGCAGAGAAATCTTGGTCCTCTATTATGCAACTTTTGTCTGACTCGGCCGTTCCTGTTCCTCTGCCACCTTTTTCGGATCGCACACCTGCAGCCCCTTGATGTCCTCCAAATCTCACGGTGTTCTTATGTACTGTGACGCCCCCTAGTCGAGCAATTGCGTCTATCCCTAGCACCACATTGACGCCCGTGACAATTTTGTTAATAACAATCGCCTGGATTGTTAGCGACATCCCACATACCATCATCCGAACGACACTTGTGCCATTGAACTTCACCTCTCTGCCGTCAACTGCCGTAATACTGCTGGTCCCACTGCATGTGTCAACCATGTCTTTGGTGACAAGTGTTGAAGTACAGCCCGTGTCGACAAGGGCCTTTGCACTTCGCTCATTCAAGGTCACCTCTACTTGTGGCGACGTATCCTGAAGCGCCTTCATCGAATAAGTGGGGTAGCTACCGGCGCAGTGGCTTCCCCCTGTCCGTATCCCTGGGGACAGAATCTGCTGATGTGGCCGACTTTCCTACAGCGGTAACACGTGACTTCCGGCTTCGGCTCCCTGCACTCCCTCGCCATATGCGGGCCTTGGCATCGGTAGCATCTGCCAGCGAACCTGGGTCTCTGCCACAGCCCTCTCGGCTCTTCGTCCTTCACAATCTTCTGCTGTAGTTTGCTTCGTTGAACGACAGCTACGCTTCCTTGCTCACGCTCTTTTTGCCTGGCCAGCACCCTAGCCTGTGTAATCAACTCCGCCACCTCCATGGTATTTACACCAGGCAGTTGCTGCAGAGCTATGGAAATATGGTCTGGGAAGCCATTTATGAAGGCCATCTTAACCATCTGTCGACGGCCTCCTCCATTGAATCCTGCTAGTCCCGCCAACCTCCGGATGTTGTTGGCGAAAACATCGACAGACTCTCCGGTCCACACCATACGGCTTAGTTTGCCATATTCCACAAATGATCCTTCAGTAAAGGCTTCCTTCAACTTCTCTTCAATGGTGTCTGCAGACAGCCGATCCTCCTCCCGCATCTCCAGATATAGGGCCAGAGCATCACCATCAAGATACAGCGGTATCAAGCTGGCTACATCCGCGATGTCCTGCAACTTAGCGACAAGTTTAACCTTGCTCAGCCAGGCTACAACATCCCCTCTCCAGAGAACGTCTTCAGCATTTCACTGCTGATCCTCTTTCCTGCCATAGTTACTGCCGGAAATAGCTTGTGGTCAATCCGTGAAGACAAATATATAAAAAAAAAATCTGGTGTCAAACCACAGTGGTTAATCTTTTTCAACGTCCAATTCTTTGTACTTCAGTCTCCTCTTTCAGCCTCACTCTGCTCTCCCTACCGCTCTCCAGCTCAATGAAAAGAGTACCGTTTATATACTACTTTTTGCCCCACCTATGCAAATTGACTGTCAACCAGAGCCATCTAGCTTTCAAATTCTCCAAACAGCCAATTTGCAAAGGGGGACAACTCAAACCACACTTTCTGGATCCATTCCTGGCTGGGGTAACTTTGCTAACCACACCCCCATCTACCTTCTTATTCGTAGGGAACAAAATCATCCCATCGACCTGGCCTCCTGTGGGTTCGTTGAGGGCGTCTTGGTTGTTCGTGCCCGGCATCCATCTCTAATCTAGGCTCCTCGGGATCTGACGACGTTTCGGGACTGTCTTGTGTGGCTGGCTTAGAGCTAAAATATCTTGCTCCAAAACGCTCTCATTTTTTTCGGCGCTTCGGTCGCTTGGTGTCTGAAGATTGAGTATCTGTCTCAGATATTGGGTGAAGCCGCTTTCGTGGTACCCATCTGTCGTCGGAACTAGAGTTAGAGACGACTCTGTTAGAATATTCAGATTCATTTTGTTGGGACTCTGAACTTGACGTATCTGGCGCACGATCACCTAAGTGGATCGGACTTGTTCCACGAACCGGAGCAGTATATCCATCTGAAACAGTTCTACGTTCATATACATTCCCTGCCAGGGCTAGATCCCTTAAGGAGACAGTGGATTGCCTTCCTTCCGAATTTCTGACCAGTGCATACTGAGGGTTCGCTTCGATTAATTCTACCTTGCTCACCAATGGGTCATGTTTACTGTGACGAACATGGCGTTTTAATAAAACTGTGCCAGGTTGTGCAAGCCACGAGGGAAGTGATGTACCTGCTGAGCTTCGTCATGAGAGATTCTTCTCGTTCCCACGACGAAGCTCAGCAGGTACTATGATGGAATGTTCTACATTCGTGTGTATATTAAGAGTGAATAGTGAATACTATTTGTCTCGGTAAGCAAAGAATAGTTAAATAAAACTTATCCTTAAGTTATGTTCAGCTTCCTGTTTTTTATTACAATTTATTTAACTATTCGTTGCTTACCGAGACAAATAGTATTCACTATTCACTCTTAATATACACACGAATGTAAAACATTCCATCATTAATCAAAGGGGTGAGACGGGCATCAATTACCTTTGATATTACAATAGGTAACCTCAAATATACGAATAAACCTCTTTCGTTCGTTGTTGTAAAAAAGGTTTCGTTTGTTCCTTTAATTCAATTTCGTGTCGTTAAATTAAGAATAGGGGATAACAAATCCTCTATTCTTACAATCCTTCACTCTAGAATAAAAGTCAACAGGTGGTGTGCTTTTTTCTTCTTTAGGTCATCAGAAACGATAATAATGATTTATAAATGAAAAATAAATTACTGACGTAATTTTGTGATTTCATATGAATATTAGTGTGAACACTGGCGGAGCGTAATTTTTAACGGAAGGGTACAATGGTAAAAGGAAGAATCTAATGAAATCTATTAATTATCTCCCTTCTTATTCATTTTTAGTTCATTTATTTTTGCGAATATTCAAAATAGATTTTTCAGCTTTGTCGTCAACGCAGAATTTTAAAATTCGCTGTCAAAGTTTTTTGTTTTTATTTGAATTTGCAAAATTGAATTTTTCTTCGAGATTTTCGTATTTTTGTAGAAGAAAAGAGCGGAAGCGGAAGTTTTAGTTTCAGTTTCGAAAAGACTCAAATGGCCGTTTAAAAAATCATTTTTGCCCCCATGGAATCATGGAAGACATTCACGAGGGGCCGATTCTTCCGTTTCGGTGCCCCATTTTTGACCCTCGTGGTCGGGGGTTCCTTCTTATTGAAACAGTTTGCCAGTGTGAGGTACACGACCCGCAAATCGTTGATGTTGAGCCCCGAAGAATTGGAAAAAGAAACAGGCGCCAAGGCGAAAAAGCAGAAAGTATCCATCGAAAGTATTTATGAAGAAATGCAGAAAAACAATCTGGACACGTGGGAAAATATCCGAGGGCCGCGACCCTGGGAAGATTCGAAAACCGTTCAGGATGAACAGAGGAAACAAATCAACCTTACTAGTTGATAAGACAAAATTAATCTGGTACGAAGTGCTCTTTTATCTTAGTTCAATTTTACGGTTAATTCCTATTTCAGTCACGTAAATTATTATTATTATCCTGACTATTATTTTACCTAAATTATGTCCTTTTTTTTTTTTTTTTTTTTTGTAAGAAAATAAAATAAAATTGTTATAACGCAAATATGTCACAAATGAGTAGACAAATTAAAATAAATAGTTTTTGATTAATTTTCTAACGGTATTTCCTTTAAAATAATTTACGTCGGTAATAGTAATGATTAGCCGAGTATCATTATGCACGTGAAAATGAAAACTAGCCCGGGAAAATATAGTCGCCATCTTTTATAAACAAGTCGAGAAAAAGACGAAGGACACACCTCAAGGGTGAAATTGATTTTAACTGTCCCTCAGACTATAAATTGACTTTTAATGCTCCTGTTAAAGTTTTTAAACGTACAATAACACACACACACATATACATATATATATATATATGGCTATTTTGTAGTTTCTTGCTTCCACGCCCCTATTCCGAATTCGTGTCTCTGAGCTGCCATCATTGGACTGTTTCGCTTGTACCAAACAGTCATAAACAACGTTTTAAGTATAATTTAGACAGTTTTGAACCGATATAAACGATTGTACAATGTACACTAAAAATAATTGCGTAAAAAAAAAGAGTTTTTTTATAATTCGAATTATTTGATGGTTTTCATCTGATATTTAATTTTCATTTAAAAAATTATTCCAACAAATTTTAATACATTTTTATTATAAAATTTTCCCTGAAAAGATTTTATGTGACTTTTGACGATTCGAAACCGTCTAAATTAAACTTAAAACGTTGTTTATGATCGTTTGGTACAAGAGAAACAGTCCACTGATAGCGATTCATATCCACGAATTCGGAATAGGGGCGTGGGAGCGAGAAACTACAAAATAACTAAAATCTTAGTTTTAATTTTTTTATTGCAGTTTTACTGTATCACCAATAATCGGACGTGTCGATTGATAGTTGTGACTATCGGTGATACCATAAAACTGCAGTAAAGTATTCAAGACAAATACACTTTATTATTATGTATATAGTTTTATTTATTATTGTTATAAAGCTCCGAAAAGATACTTGTCTGCTGTCTTGTTTCGGCTCTATTCCGATTGTAAGAAGTTGATTTCATGTTGAGAAAGTTTTTTTTTTTCTCCAAAAAAATAAAATTGTGATGGTCAAAAAGTGTTTGATCAGTTTACGTTAAATTAATATAGGAAACTGATCCCCTCTCCTAAAATAAAAATAAATATATTTGAAAAAAATTCCTAAAAGCACGGAATTATCTAGCGACATGATAGGTAATTGTACACCGGAAAAAAAAAGAAAAAAATAGTCAGTAAAAAAGTTAAGAAAAACGGGTGGTGGAATATTACGAAAAAGCGCCAAAATAAATAAACATATCGGTATTAATAATAACTAGCAGATCTCGTGTGCCTCTGTTTCTCACTCATGCATAACTTTGATAAATATATTTTTTTTTATTATTTACTATTAATGGAAAATTTATTAAAATCAAAATTAAAACGAGCGCGAATTTTTAATAATCCTAAAAACAATATAAATATAATTATACCCTGTACCCGACATTGTCTTCACCCGAGCAACGCTGGATAAATACTAGTTTTAATAAATTTCTATTCTACCGTGTTAAATAACGTTAAAACGCGTTAATTATTTTTCATAACACACAGTTGGCGTGCGGGGGTCGCTAATCTAGTCCGAATTGACCTTCGTCTTTCGAAAATACTGACCCCCCTCCCCTCTCCAAAGGTCATGGAACAGAAATTTTTCATTGACAACAAGAAGGAAAGTAAGAATTCCACAAAGAACATTTAATGTTGCTAATATTTACAATCAGAAAATAGATTCTTTCTCATCGGGTAGTTTGGTTTTCATGTTTGTGTTGGCTTCACATGTTCACTTCTGTAACTCTTAGAAATTTATAAATTCTGCATAACCAATTTTTGGTAAACTCAAGAATTAGGAACACTTCTATTTTTGTTGGTAAGACTGCATAACACTGCCCCCCCCCCCCCGGCTGTGCGCATGCGCCAACAAACGGAAGCGCTAATAGAATTCCTCATCAATGAGAGTATATTTGTGAATATTTGCTTAGAAAATAACGCAGAGGGCCCATTCCATGAAAAGTAGTCCTATGATGGTGTAATTTTTTTAAAGAATTCATGACTGGCACTTATTTTTATGAAAACTAGAAAGGTCGAAGTATCTCTTTTTGGCCTTGGAGTGCTTTTTAACGTTTTATTTTTTTATACTGCTTATCTGAAAACCATCAAACCTCTGCCGTATAAATACATCTTTTTTCACTCTTTTTTAATGGATTTATTTGGGTATATAAAAGCTTCAAAAATCTCTTAAACAGCATTCATACATAAGTTCAGACATTTATCTGAGTGTACATCAATAAGATAGAGGTATTTTTACAGAGCAATACCTCTTATACGTGATAATTGAAAGGTTACTTTGCTCCGTCACGTATGTGACCCATCAGAGATATAAGTTTTGCTAGCATAAAAGGTTTATGGAATAGACAGGTCAAATTTTTTTTACAAAGCAAGTATATTGATACCATCCTTGAGCCAAAATGTCTAGTAGCTACAACCAATTGCTTTAGGAAAAAGCACATACATAATTCTGTCACGTACGTGACCGGGTCACGTACATGACAGAGATGTATGTGACATATGTATTTTCAAGCATTTTTTTTAGTTTGCCTGTTAACAATCTTGGCTGGAATTAATTTGAGCATTCAAATATTCATAAAACTGTATTGCAGGTTCATAAAGGCCCAGTCTCGGTCAGATACGTGACCGACCATTCAGATGCATTTTTTCAACTTGTGAGATAATACTTTGCTCGGAATAAACTCTTTCTAATCAAAACTATGTGTCTTATTAACATAGTTAAGTATAAATCTTTAATGAACTTGCTAATAAAGATAGAATTGATGAACAAATTGTCAGGCCGTGACAAAATCAGCTAATGCACATATTCAAATAACAAAATGTGTACCGTATAAATGCATGATAATATCAGTGGCAATTCTGACAACAAAAAACAGCACATTTAAATAAGATTAACTTCATTGAATCTGAATTGCATTGCATTTTTCATTAGGAAAGTTCTTCATTGTAAGTACATTTTCTGGCCTCAGTGTACAAAAGCTGGAGAAATAAATAGTGATATCTGGGTGAGTGTTTTTGAACAAAGCATATGCTTCTTTTAAATACATTTGCAGGTAAAGTCTAGTCTCTGTCCTTTTCTCTCCATTTTCCCACACAGCCATTGTTTTTATGCCTGGACTCGTATATACAATGTCAATACTTTTTAAAAAATCCTGGACCGTTCTTACAGTATCTTCTGACAATCCATTTCCATGGGTTCTTAAATTGTTTTCAGCCTTTGTGGCCAAAATTTCTCCAATACATTTTGCCACCTCCCTACACTACAGCTTTTCGTTTTCGAGGACTGGAAGGAAGGACCCTCTCAGCCTTTCTGACAGCCCTCCCATATGATTGTGGCAATCTATAGGATTTACTTGGTGTACTACTAGCTGTAGTAGGTGGCTTTTCTGCATTTGCTTTAAGAAGCCGCGACTTTCTCTTCCTGTCTCGACTTTTCTTCTTGTACTCTGCAAGTTCAAGATTAGTCATTGCATTTACTGTATTTGCTTTGACAGCTTTCAATCTTAAATTTTCTTTCTGTTGAAAATTTGGATCTAACAATTTTCTTCTTGCTCTGAGATTTCTCATCTTTTATGCTGATGTAAGTCTTCTTCTTTTTGCTGGAGCAGAGACACATGCTTGTTGACAGTCAGTCATCTTGGTTGAAAAAGGAAGTTACTAAGGGATATAACTCTTAAATAAGAGAAAAGCAGAGGACATAACTCTAAAATCAAATATTCTCCATGGTTACAACAATAAATAAACAGTAGCATGATATTGTCAAGCTAAATCAATTTTTCAAGCTTGCAATTCAGACTGTCACGTACGTGACCCAACTTAAACCCAATTTGTGCTTGATTAGAGATGTGCAGACACTTGAAATTTTTGCGAGTCAAAATTTACACATATTTCCCTTTGGAAAATGGTTATTTCCTTTTGTAGAACCTTGATAATTCACAGAAAATTGCTGACATAAAGTAAAATTTGAAAATGCTCATTTGTGTGGCATCACGTACGTGACCCAATCTAGTGAGCATTTTAAGTATGAAGATTTGTTCAAATCAATGAAAACTAAAGTTATTTAGATAGAGAAATGATTGAAGTTTGTTGTAAGACATATTTTGATTAGAAAGTAAGTATTGTAG
This sequence comes from Sepiola atlantica, assembly GCA_963556195.1. Taxonomy (NCBI): domain Eukaryota; kingdom Metazoa; phylum Mollusca; class Cephalopoda; order Sepiida; family Sepiolidae; genus Sepiola; species Sepiola atlantica. The sequence goes on along the minus strand of OY744515.1, from coordinate 179,991,869 downwards.
ACACAGTAATATGTCAAAGCTGAAAAAATGCGTCTGAATGGTCACGTGCATGACCTGTAATGGGCCAAAGATGTTTTTACTGCATTAGTAAATAAAATCCACAATTTGTATCCAGTTTAAATTTAGGTGTGTGTTTTTTATTCTTATCAATAGACTTTTAATTTTTGCGCTTCCGTTTGTTGGCGCATGCGCACAGCCAGGGGGGGGGGGGCAGTGTTATGCAGTCTTACCGTTGATAACAATGCGGACTGACGACTTGGGTGTGCTAAGTTCGAATTTACTATTTGTTCTGGGGTGTCGACGAGTCGCCTAAGGCTTTTTAATTTGTTCAGAAGGGAGGTAATGATGGCTAAGTGGATAACGATGTTGACTGACGACTTGAGTGTGCCAAGTTCGATTCCATAATACCACTTTCACTTGTTGGCAATCATTATGTGGTCCCTCCTGCAAGAATGCCAACACCGGAATAAAACCGGTCAACAAAGTTGTACCGTGTTCATTCACACATTGTTGATGCACTATAGTCGAATATTTTTTTCGTTTAAGAGGCAAGTAAAATAGACTTCAAAATAAATTACAATTTATTTTTGAACTACAATTAAGATCAATAATAAATTTTATCCAAAATGTGTGCGAAATAAATCTTTTTTTTCTCGAAACAAAACCTTTCCCCCATCTCAAATATTTTACCATAATGCACTAGTAATCTTATTAATGAGATGCAACTATATTGAAAAATGGCCTCACGGCCAGTCAAACAATGTTTTAAAATTATTCATCCGTTTTTCTCTTTACATTAAATATAATGGTTTTATAAAATAACAAGGTGTTTTGAAATAGTGCCGACATTTTGGGGATTTACTCGAGTTAATTTTAACAAAACTAACTACATATCTATCTTTTAATTGAATTATTTTTTTTTATGAAACACATTCATATTTCATCATCATATTCGTTTTAACATCCGTTTTACATGCTGGTATATGTTGGACAGCTTTTAGAAATTGAGTTCCAAACTAATCTATCTCTGACCAGGTCTTTATTTATCCCTCTTTCCCTCAAGTACATTCTTATCACTTCCTCCCATGTTTTCTTTGGTCTTCCCTTGTCAACTGGACCTGCTACCTCAACTGTCCTACATCTACTAGTTCAAGAACTTTCATGCATTCTTTCAACATAACCATACCATCAAAGTCTCCTCTTTTGCACACATCTCTCTATACTGTCCAGATTTAATCTTCCTCTGAGGTCATCAGAACTGAACCTGTCTTTAAAGCTCACATTAAACATCCATCATATCATTCTCATATCATTTCTCTCCATGCAACGCATATCCTCAAACCTTACTATGTTTCACTTCCATACATCACACTCCGTACACATGCCTGATAGACTCTTCTCTTGGTAACGCTCTGCTAATTAGTAATGGCAGAAATTCCCTGAACTCACTCTGTCCACTCCAAACTTTTGCAATCATACTACCACCGGTTCTCGTCCTGTGCTCCAATGGTGTCACCAAGGTAACAAAACTTCACGACAACCTCAATAGCTTCACCATCCAGATATACTTTCTCCACATCTGAGTTCTCATCCATCTCCATTGCTTTACACTTCTTGCTCGCAAGCTGATCATCATCTCTTGACCTACCAGTAATTCCACTGCACGTCTTTTGTACCCAATCATCATTTTGGTCTTGGTAACATTCACTCTGAGACTTCTACTTTCCATAGCATTCTTTCAAGTCTTTAACTTAATAAGTAGGTCATCCATTGTTTCACAGGCAAGCTCTAAATCATCAGCACACAGCATCTCTTCCAGACAACTTGTACAGTACTCCCATGACAATGCTTCTAAGACAGAAATTAAAAGCAACAGACTCAGTACAAAACCCTGATGTACTCCTACTTTAACATTAAAGCTATCACTAAATTTGCTGTTAATTCTAACACCACTTTGAGCATTTCTGTACATTGCTTGAACAACCTTCACCAACCACTCATTTGCCCCTAGTTTATGCAAAGTTCACCAGACAACCTCTTTTGGCACTCTGTTAAATACTTTCTCCAAATCCACAAAGGAAAGATACCGATTCTTCTTCTTACCAATGTACTTCTCTTACATTTGTCTCAGGATAAATATAGAACCAGTGGTACTTTGCCTATTCATAACACTAGAGATGGGCGGTTTTACCAAAAACTGCGGTTTTTCGGTTTCGTCTCCATACCGAATCGTTTTTTTTTTTTAAACCGTAGCCGTTCGGTATTGTGTTTTTACTACAGTAAGCCACCATATACAAGGAAACACGGTTGAAAAGATTTTCCGATTTGAATAAAATTGAATATTACAAAAAAATGTTATATTAGTAAGAGGACAGATTGAACAAATATATGATAAAAACATTTAATTGACTTGTAGGAAGAAATCTTTGTTTACAGTGTGTTTATCATTAACAATTTGAATTTTCAAATGAAAAAAAAAGAAATACGACAGACAACATGACATCGTATTTTTGTAGGCCCTGGTTGAAATAACAGAACATGATAGAATTATTGTAAAAACATTGCTGATTTAATTTAACACCTCACGCATTTTGAGTTTAAGAAAAAATAAGTTGTAAAAAGTTGTTTTGAACTAATTCCCAACTTAAATTAATTTTCTTCAAAATCGATCAAATGCGTCCCATTAATCCAACAGTACATCCAAGCTAATTATTTATTTATAGAAAATTAAAGGGAGAAAACTCATGTCTGCAAAACAGAAACGCTATAAAATTGATTATTTTTTTTGTTTTTGTTGAAACTAATTTCTGTGGCATAATAAAGATTAAGCTGGGTGATTTTTAAAAAAAAATGAGGAATGGTCCATTTATTTTTAAGAAATATATGACCTTCAGGGCGGGTCATAAATTTCCATTCCGCCAAGATATTTTGACTATAGGGCCCACCGTCTTCCCCCCCCCCTTTAATAACGTTTGTAAATGAATGTTTTTATGGAACTAAAAATGCCCACCTCCCAAAGCATACCAACATTCAATTTGCTGCTTTTTAGTAAAAAAAACAACAACTTTAAATGAAATCCCCAACTACCAAACAAGCATGTTAACTTCAACAGGAGATTCTCCCCCTCCCCCCAACCACCAAGTTAAATGATATGATTACTTTAGTTAAACCTGCATATTTTTGTTTCTTTTTTAGATTGCTGCCACAATTCCCACAGTGAAGCAAGATAACATGTTTTCTTTTGTTAATTCGACAATTAAATGGGACAAATCAAACCCAAGAACAAGAGCAGCAAACCAGAGTCTTGTAGCAATGATATGCAAAGATCTCCAAACTGTGAGCATTGTAGAGGATGAAGGATTTAAATCCTTCGTCAAATGTCTACAACCTGTGTATCAGTTGCCGACCAGACGACATGTTAGAGAAATGTTAATTCCTGATTTATATGAGTCGGTCAGTACTGACATTTGCCGGCAGTTGTTAGACATAAAGTCCATTTCCTTGACAATGGACTATTGGACCAGCCGAGCTAATGATTCATATATGTCTGTGACTGCTCATTTTCTAACGCTATCTTTTGATGTTAAAGATTTTTGTTTAAATGTTTCTCATTCTCCTCATCCTATATTTTAGCTTCTGATGGGTTAAAGAATTAGATAGAATGTATATTCAAACTCAGTTTTATTCTTCAGAAATCTTTCATGAATCTTTGGTCACTGTTTTAACGAGTTAACTGTTGAAAAGGTATCAGAACTTTGCTTACAACAGTCAACACCTTAAAACTTATATGATTCATATCATGGAGAATGATTCAGTCACAAAATTATCGAAACAGTGGCATAATTCAACTAAATGTTGAATAATAACTAATCATCACACAAGAGAATGAATAGCTTCCATAGTAAAAATTTTTTTTTCGAAAAACCGAACTGTAAACCAAGGTTTTAAGGGAAAAAAACGAAACCGATACCGAAACCAAAATTTCAAAACCGCCCAACTCTACATAACACCAATAATAGCAAATTGCACCTCCTTCCCTTATTTTAATTCAAATCAAGTGACCACATTTAGAAGAAAACTTGAACTCTAGTTCGATTTTTTGAACCCCAAAAATGTAAGTTTGCAAAGCCAATTAAATATATAAATATTAAAAGAAGAATCCCAAATTAGTTTCTTTCTGTTGGCTACCCCCCCCCCCACTTTCTCTCTACAGCTACGGTTTAAATAATATTACTGCTACTGTTAATAGATATAGAGAGTGATGGAAGCGAGACTGATAGATACTGTAGTGTAAAACAAAAGAGGGAGGAGACAAAACAACATAGGGTAAAAGTGATAGATAGAAAATTATTAAGATATGCAAATTGCAGCTAATTAGAACAATTAAAATAAAAGTTTTCTCAAACATAATTAAATCCCAAAAACTGAGGAATATTTTAGCATATATTTTGTGTGATTAAAATATATAGGGAAAAAACCTTAGGGAAACAAACGTTGATTAACTCCGGTTTAGTATAATAGATTTTCTTTTCTTGCACATTTTAGGTTTTATTTGACCAATCCTGAGAATTGTCGGCCATTATTCATTGACACTGGTAGCTTGAGGGGAAGACCATTGCAGAAAAAGGTGAACAACTTCAAACTTCTTCTTGTAAAGATCAGCTCCTACGGCAGACAATATTTGCTCAGTAAAATCCGATAACGAATGATGAAAACCGAAAGGCCATCACACACAATGAAACCTGGGTTCCTGAAACAGAAAAACACTTACTTATTTATTTGCATTTTCTTTTTCTTTATTTTTTTTACTGATATATTTACATTGTTGCAATTTTTTTAATAAATTGCTACTTTTTTTGTAATTGTTTTTTTTATTGTGTTATTTTTTTTTTAATTTTCAATCACGCTGATGGTTTTTGTTTTTGTAAATGGTTGCAAAATTGAAAAAGAAATACCACTCAAAAACAGTAATTACAAAATATAAAAGAATAATTTACAAAAAAAAAAAAAATCTATGTAAATAAATCGGTAAGTGTATTTTTCGTTTTCTGTTTCAGGAATCCAAGTTTCATGTTGCGTGGTTGCCTTTCGACTGTCATAACTCGTTACCAGATTTTACCAAGTCGCTCTTCTTCAACACTTTAATAGATTGTAACTGTTTTGAATTATTTTCAATATTTTATTCATTTGCTTATTAATTATTTAATGATTTATATGGTTCAATTATATTCTATAGACCATTGGAATATCTCCCCTATTCAGCCTGCTTTTCACCCAAATATTGGATATAAAATTTGGTCTTAAACAGTCTCAAAATAAAATTCTAATTTGTTTTTTTAAGTTTTGCGAATCCAAACTTTAATTCAATATGTTAATCGTTAGCAGACTTGTTTTTGTTTTGTTTTTTGCACTAAAAATACTTTTATGTTTTAAAAATTTTATTTAATCACAAAAAAACAAATTTCTGACACTTTGAACATTTTTTTACATACAAAAAAAACAAGTTTTAACGAAAATTAACTAATTTATAAGCAGAAGTGAAGATGTTAAAACTAGTGTAATTTCCTTATTCCTAAAACGATTCTTTAATTTCTTTTCAAACTTAATTTTCCATTGCTGATACTAATGATAAAATGATAACTATTCAATTGTTATTAAACTATCAGTAAAAGAAAAATCTATAGATCATAATAACAACTTTAGGTAAAAATGGAACCGGAAGAAATGGCACGACTGGATGAATAGAAAAAATGGCACAAGTGAAAAATATAGATGAAAATCTCACAATAAGTTAATCAAATCACTATTTTCAATCAATTACCACGAAAAGATCAGAGAAAAAAAAAAGTTAGAAAGACCTGTTTGTGTAATGTACCCCCACTACCATTAAGTGTACTTTAAAAATATATATATGTACACATTACACAAGTTCTTATGGTAATCCGAAGATAAAAAAAAACAAGAACTCTAACTAAATATTTAGAAATTTGAAAAGAATCGGAATCTGGGGGAAAATATTGGAATCGTCCCATCACTAGTTGAAATCTATCTAGTTCTTCACGCTACGTAGTGAATGCTGTTGAGCATTAAAAAAACATCACGATTTTTGTGGGGTCATTTTGTATTCAAAGTCAGCTCTCATGATTATGATCTATATTTGCAAAAGAAGATTACTCAAATGTGGACGGTTCTTGTGAAATTAAAGAGTCACGTCAGCAAATCAAAGGAAGCGGATTAACTGAAGCCGACAAGTCTGTCAGTCAGTTTTCGGATTGTGGAAAAGAAATATAAGTCTTGGAAAATAAGTTGGTGACAGTATAAAAAAAAAAAAGAGATCTATCATGTAAATAGATTACCTCTCTTGTTTTCTAAATCGTCTTGGCAAGTCTCCCTCCCAACTAATAAGGGGACACTCAGTTTGGTGGGAAAAGGTGAAAACCCTATTTCGCTTTTGTCACCATGAAGACTTAATTGAACAGACGTGTAAAGCTGTCCTCGTGACGTAAACAAATGAACAACTAAGTTAAGCCGCGGACGACACTTGTTTGAAAACCATTCCTTTGATCATCATCATCATATTCAGTTTAACGTCTGTTTTACATGTTGGCATGTGTTGGATAGCTTTTAGAAATTTACTTTCAAACTAACCTATCTCTGACCAGGTCTTTATTTATTCCTCTTTCCCTCAAATCAATCCTTATCATTTCCTTCCATATATTCCTTGGACTTCCCCTGTGAACTAAATCTGCTATCTTATCTGTTCTAAATCTACTAACCAAAGAACTCTCATCCATTCTTTTAATGTAACCAAACCAACAAAGTCTCCTTTTCTGCACACTGTTCCTATACTGTCCAGATTTAATCTTCTTCTGAGGTCATCAGATCTAAGCCTCTCTTTAAAACTCACATTACACATCTATTGTATCACTCTCATGCCACTTCTCCCCATGCAACACATGTCCTCAACTCTAACTGGCCAGGTTTCACTTCCATTATTATCACACAGTGTACATATGCCTGATAGACTCTTCCATTGGTCAACAGCAGTAGTGCTCTGTGTTAATGCCATATGGGTTACTGCCCTTGGTTTAAGGAATGACCACCAGGGCTAGAATCTATAAGAGTCTTGTAGCCATGTTGGATTTGGAGAAGTGAAGTAACAATTGGACCAGCAGGACTGTAAAAGGAATTGGTTTACGAGTGGAAGGTATCAAGATATTTAACATTGGTAGCAGAGCAGAACAAGATAATCTACGATTCTATTTTGAGAAAGCAGGTCAGTAAAAAAAAAAAAAAAAAAAAAAAAAAGCCCTCAGTTAACATAAATAAATCTTCCCCTATATTTAAGAGGAGGACAATTATGAAAAGTGGAAAAGCAGGTTACAACTCTGGCTGAGTTTCACCACTCTTGAAAAGAGAAAACAAGGACCAGTAATAGCTTTCACACTCAGTGAGAATGCTGTATTACAGCTTGGAATAGGATCCATTAACAATGAAAATGGTGTTGAAAACATAATTGAAGGTCTTGATAGACTGTACCTGAGAGATAGAACTCAGTTAGCTTTTGAGGCTCTTGAAGACTTTGAAAGTTATAAAAGGCCTAAAGGGGCTTCCTATATCGGATTATTGTAATGAATTTGATAGGCGATACAATAAAACTAGGTCATATGGTACAGAAATATCTGAGGATATGCTTGGTTTCCGTCTATTGAAATCTGCGAATTTGGCCCACTAACAAGAACAATTGGTAAGAGCCACAATTAATGTGCTCACATATAACAATATGAAGACACAATTAAAAAAATACATGACTCTGATAACATTTTTAATCAAATAAAAATTGAAGAAAACATCAACTTTTAGGAGTCAGAGGTGTTATATGGCCGTAACTATCCTAGTAGTAGACGTGGTCAGAATTTTTATAAAAGACCCACTGATCGTAGGTATCAGAGACCATACCGTTGTGGTATTGGATTTGGACCTAGAGGAGGGAGAGGTAGAAACCCCCCTGATAAATTTGGAAACCCATCAAGATGCATTGAGTGTGGTAGTATTAATCATTGGGTTAATAAATCCCCGGATAGAGAATATTCAGAACCAAAAGATACCTATTACCATATAACCTAGTTCCAATCAGACGCATATCAAGCAAAGTCTTTGGTCGCCGAATCAATGGATTGTGGTATTTTTGATTGCGGTGCTAGTGAAACTGTGTGGTCAAATATGGTTTGATTGTTACTATGATTCTTTGAATGAGGAAGATAAAAAGATCCTATATAAACAAAGAAATAATGTGTTTAAGTTTGGAGATGGTAAAGCAGTTCGTTCTTTACAACGAGTCTGCATCCCTGCTAAAATTGGTGTGACTAGAGTGATGATCAACACGGATATTGTAGATAGCGATATACCATTGTTGCTATCAAAACAGTCTATGAAGAAAGCTGGGATGAAATAAAATTTTAATGATGATACAGCTCAGATACTTGGACAGAAAATCATCCTACGTGTGACACAATCTGGACATTATGCCCTTCCATTCAGTGAGTCTCAATATATATTTGAGGATGCCCAGAAAAGTCCTTTTATTAAAGTAAGATTTTCATATCATAAAACTATGAATGCTGAACAAAAGGCTCTTAAATTACATCGTCAGTTTGCTCATCCTCCATTTGAAAAGCTTTTGAAGCTAATAAGATATGCTGGGAGTGATGATTTGGGACTTCAAGCTGAGATAATGAAAATATCCCAGAACTGCCAAATATGTAAAATATACCGGTAATATCCGCCACGACCGATTGTTGGCTTGTCAATGGCAACTACATTTGGTGAATGTGTAGCTATGGATTTGAAGCAATTTGGTAACGTCCATTTGTTTCACCTAATTGATCATGTTACTAGATTGTCTGCTTGTGCAATTGAAAAATCAAAAAGACTGACAGAAATTATAGAAAAGATTTTTCCGTATGGATCAGTATTTATGGTTGCCCTGAAAAATTCCTCAGTGATTCGAGACAATCTCAATGCTCTGCACAGTGCTAGACAGACTTTTGTTTCAAGTGAATCTTCAGAAAAGATTTGTCGTGCACTTCGGCACAATGTTCGTTCAAGTGGTGATACAAAATTTCACACTGGTGACAAAGTCTACTATAAAAGACTAGCACACAAAACATGGAGTCAACCAGCAGTTGTACTTGGTCAAGATGGACAACAAGTTCTAGTTAAACATGGTGGTGTTTATGTATGTGTACATCCATGTAGGTTGATTTTGGAAAAACTTACTCAACCAGATTCTGCTAAAATTGATAAAATTTCACAAACTTCAGGTGCCATAGATCCACAATGCAACAACATACATGATAAGGATATGAATGAAGAAGAAAGTGACAATAAGAGTGTGGAAGAAATCACAAACAATGAAAATCTTGAGGACAGAAATGGCACATCAGTTTCAGATCCCAAACTCGTAACTGTATCACGAGGCAGAGGCAGACCACCTAAACACAAGAGTAATCTAACTGATACATCTAATAAGAACATTGCTCTGAAAAAGAATATGCAAGTATAATATAAATTGCATGGAAAATGTAACTGGGTGAGAACAAAACTGATTTCTAAATCTGGAAAATGTTCAGGCAAATATGCAAATGAGTGGAACACTGAAAATGAAGCTAAGGAAAAACAAGTTATTGATTTTGACCGAGATGTTGAAGAATGGGATGAGATTAATGAAGATGTTAACTTGAATTCAGAATTATCTAAGTCAGATGATACTACAGAAACTCTAATAACAGAAATCTTTCTAATTGAGTCATTACAAGACACCCTTCAAGCCAAACATAAAGAATTAGCGAGTTGGAAGAAAAATGATATCTATGATGAGGTTGAAGATAATGGTCAATATTGCATTTCTGTAAGATGGGTTGTTACACCAAAATTATCAATGGAAAATTAGAAACAAAAGCTCGACTGTGTGCTCGAGGATTTGAGGAGACTTGTGTATTTAGGACAGATAGTCCCACATGCATGCGGGAAAGTGTAAGGATTGCTTTGTGCCTTATTACCTCAAGTTTATGGATTCTCCATTCTATTGATTACAAAACAGCTTTTCTCCAGGGTAAAGCAATTGATAGGAACGTTTATCTTCGTCCCCCAAGCGAATGTAAAACCAGTAAAGTCTGGAAACTCAAAAAGATGGTGTATGGATTAGCAGAGGCCCCGAGAGTATGGTTCTTAAGACTCAAAGAAGAGATGATCAAACTTGGAACAAAAATGAGTACATATGATCAAGGTGTTTTTTTTTTTGGCATTCTACAAATTGTCTTGAAGGTATTCTCGTGTGTTTTGTTGATTACCAATTATGGGGTAGAACAAAAAAGTTTGAAGAATGTCAGAAAAATTGAGGAGCACATTTGACATTAGCTGTGAACATTCATCTACTTTTAAATATATAGGCATTGAACTTAAGCAAAGATCAGACTTCTCTATTTATATCAATCAGGAGAGCTATATTAGAAGCATTGAACCTATCAGCATGGACAGACAGACAGCTTCAGAAAGATAATGCAGTTACTATGGAAGAGAAAGCAAGACTGAGGTGTCTTATTGGACAGCTTAATTGGATTGCAGGCATGACACGGTCTGATGTGGGGTTTGCTATCTGCCAGTTAAGCTCCAAAATCACAAATGTTAAAGTTAGCCACCTCAATAAAGCAAATAAGATCTTAAGGTATCTCAAAAACACACCAACTGGCATTTGCTTTGCTAGACTAGACAACTTCAAAAATTAAAAAATTGTGACTTATTCCGATGCAAGCTATGCTAATCTTCCTGATGGGGAAGCTAAGGAGGACAAATTGTCTTTCTTGCAGATGAAGAAATGAGAGCTAACATAGAAATCCACTAAAATCAAAAGAATGGTTAAATCAACATTAGCTGCAGAGACCCGATCATTTGTTGAAAATTGTGATATGTCCTTCCTTATGGCAAAAATAGTTGCTGAAATTATTTACAATGATAGAGTCAATTTTACCTATTCACTGCCAGGTTGACAATAAAAGTTTGTTTGAGGCAGCAAAAACAATTAAGGTAATAAAAGACATCAGAGTATGTGTAGAGATGTCAATTGTCCAGGAAATGATAGAGAGTAAAAGAAGTGACATTGTCATGGATACAAAGTGATGAACAATTGGCAGATACCCTTACAAAGGATGGATCATCAAATGCAACTCTCTTAAAAGTGCTTGATGAAGCACATCTATTTATTTGAAGCTCCATTTGAGCTATTTGGATTTTTTTTTTTTTCAATTGTTGGAGAGTTTAATATGCAATGTGGGTTTGTCCTGAATTGGTCACTAGTTTGTTTTTTAGTGATCACAATCCAACAAAAGTGTGAGAAGTAGGAAAGAAAAATAAGGGGAGATTGTTAATGCCATATAGGTTATTGCCCTTGGTTTAAGGAATCGCCATCAGAGCTAGAATCTATAAGAGTCTGGTAGCCATGTTGGATTTGGAGAAGTGAAGTAATAATTGGACCAGCAGGACTGTAAAAGGAATTGGTTTACCAGTGAAAGGTATCAGGATGTTTGACACTCTGCTGGTTAGTAATGGTAGAAGTTCCCATAACTTACTCCACCCGCTCTTAACTCTTGCATTCATACCAGCACCTACTCCTCCCTGTACTCCAATTATATCACCAAGATAACAATTGTCGACAACCTCAATAGCCTCGCCATCCAAATATAATTCATCCACAACTGAGTTCTCATCCATCTTCATTGTCTTATACTTTGTGCACACAAACTGGTTATCATCTATCAATCTACCAGAAATTTCACTAAACTTCTTGTATATTCTTGCAAGTACCACAAAAAGTTGAGTTGCACCTGAATCCTTTTCCACAAACTGAACAGGAGAACTTTCTTCTTTCTGGGAACTTTCCAACATTACAACCACTGATCTTGATAACATTCACCACTCTCAGACCTTTACTTTCCATAGCATTCATCCAAGTCTCCAATTTAACAAGTAAACCTTTCATTGTTTCACAGGCAAGTGCTAAATTATCAATATACAGCATCTCTTCCGAACCTTGTATGAAACTCTGTGAACAATGCTTCGAAGATACAAATGAAAAGTAACAGACTTAGTACAGAACTTTGATGTACTCTTACTTTAACATTAAAACTGTAACTAAATGTGCTGTTAATTCTAACACGACTTTGAGCATTTCTGTACATTGCTGGAACAATCTTCACCAACCACTCGTTTGCCCCTAGTTTATGCAAAGTCCACCAGACAACCTCTCTTAGCACTGTCAAATCTTTTTTCAGTTCACATCTCATGGCCTTCAAGTTATTCAAGAAGCGCTGAGCTGCAGCTTAGATTTCCAAATTTCTGAATCTGATGCGGATCATCATGATGCAGATCACTCTCTTCCAATATTCCATTGTTTTCCAGTTTATAGAAACATTTGTTGCACTTTAACGCTATTAAATACTTTAAATGATTCTACTATCAAAAAGTTATCAAATTTAACCTGGACACCCTGTATACAAATTATGCAAATATTGATTTGTCTTAATTGCATCAATTCTTATTGATTTTTTTAATGTTTTTTTGTTTTTTTAATTTATTTCATTTTCTTTTTTTTTCTTTTTTTGTCCAGGTTTACAAATGGAGAGTGATGATCAAATGAAGATAATTAGTTGACAACAAGAAAGCATTTTAAGCAAAAGATAATTAACTTTGGAGTTGGTTCATTAGTTCTTTTAAACTTTCTTTATTTTATAAATACCTAAATAATATCTACTTAAACAGTCAAAACCTCTAAGTAATGTCATGCCCTGTAAACCAGTCGATCTGCAGTTGATAAAAATTTTTAGCCATAAAAATCAATCGATTTATCTAAATTGTTGAAATGAGTTCAGTCACGTTAAAGAGGTTGACACATCTAAATTTTACAATATTTTTAGTCAAATTATTACATTTCAATCTATCTGATTAAATATTTATTTTTATTGCTTTTGTCTGGAAATTTTTCATTTTTTTTTTTCCTTTAATCAAGAAAAATCTTCATATTTGGAATTTTGAAACAATTTACAAAATTACAAGAAATAATTAATTTTAATAATTTCTTATGAAATATAAGGGAAATTCTAATTATGGATTGTGGTGTTTAAAAATCTTTTAGGAGTTTGCTTTTTAAACCTCATGAACAAATTTAATTTTCCGGAATAAAAAGAAAATAGTGATTCTAGACCCTTCTGACGTTTGTTGTATTTATATAAGCACATTCCCTTCCCCAAGAATCTGATTTATTTTATAAAATGAAAATGGCTAATTTGTAATTAGTTGAAAGGAAATGGTCGTAGTCAAAGAATCTAAGATTTGGTGTATGAATTATTGTTTTGTTTATTTTAGTTTTATGGAAATTTATGAAATAAAATCTATTTTTAAAAAATTTGTTTTGCTTCTTCAATTTTATGAGACTGCCCGACAAAAGTAGGTAATTTTTCTTTTTTTCTTTTTTAGCCGTTGTTAATTCAAAATTAATAGAACAAACTCTAAGATGATTTTTAAATTGACACCTTGTTCTTTATTCGAGTTCAAATATTGCGGGACGAGGAAGAGAGACGACCATAGTTTGGTTTAACTATTCCTTTTCTAAGAGTCTATTTTCACACATCTACTGTGACTTGCTCCTAGTCGCATTTTCTTCTAACTTTTTCGATGTCACTCTCATCTAATTTACAATTTCCTCACTTCTGTTCACATGTTTTTGACACATCTGACGTCGCCAGACAATCTTTGCCATCCTTGAATGCTTCTAAAGACATTACACTACACTAGCTTAAACAATCAAGACGCGCCAAATGTGCTTTTTGGTTGACATCAAAAAGGCTTACCATGTAAGGAAAGAAATCTTAAATACTATAATTAAAAGGAAGAATCAGATCCATAAGTTCGACCGAGGTAGCACTCTCCCCCAGAAAATGATGCTTCGTTCGAAAGCACATTCACATTACAAATAAATTGAAATGAAGAAAATGATTAAAAACACGTTTTTATTATTTTTTTAATTTATTTTTGACATTATTTTTTATTAAGTAAATTATTTTTAATCAGGAGTTAAGGACGATTGGTTAATATCAACTTCAAGGGAACCTAAAATGTTGGTATTTCAAAATCCAAAATGTGTAATATAATTTGATAGATAACATTACTATGACAGACTGACCATGAGAGGCCATTTTTCGACATGGATGCATCTTTTTCAAAACTTTGATTAAATTTATCTATTTTTTAAAATATATTCTGTGTACATCTTCTAATATATAAAATTAAGTCAGTTGAATTTTCCAAGTGAGAACTAAATAATAATGATGATGCATCTGACACATCTATATTTGATTCTGACTAACATTTTATTCCTTCATACCCTTGCAGCATGGTTTTTTATACTCAAAAATATATTTCGCTTGATATTTTTCATAAAATACTTATTCTGGCCATTTTTTTTGTTTGTCATACAACCCTCCAGCTGCTTAAGAAAATACTAAAAAGTTTTCCACATTAGCATGTAATGTAAAAAATATAGTAAACTATTAGAATTATTTGTGTATCACAATAGTAGGTAAATTACTTTTCCTTTCATCAAACTATTACTGAATATTTCGTATCCATACAATACTACCAATCTTTTATCCTACATAATCCTGGATACTAGATTATACATGATGCAGCTTGCCTTTTTTAATTTTTTTTTTTATTCATGACCAAAGGATTTCTTAAGGTCATTTCTTTTTTCTTTTCACAGCACATTCGTTCCTAAAATCTTTTTTTCTGTAGAACGAGATTGATTTTCAGTAAACAGAATTACATTAAACATACAGAGAGAATTGACGAATTCGGTTTTATGTAAACAGATGAGAGAAATCACGTCTTTTTCTTTTTTCTCATTCCCATTCTTCTAATTATTATTCTTTTAACTTTGACCTTTCACCGCCCCTTCTCCTGTCCATCTGATTCCTTTGTTTTAGTGACATACAATTCTATTTTGTCAGTCTAACTTTCGAATGTGATTTTAAAGCCTTTAACTTGTCATTTGATAACTACGACTAGAATTACTCTTTATAGGCAAAATGTGGTTTGACTCCAAAACAATAACCCGTTTTGGACACGTTTGTTCATTTCTGGTTTTTAATGGGTTAACCTGAATCAGACTACTGTATTTCTATTCCATACTAACTGGATGGAGTCCAGCTGTTAAGCTAGCAGGCCAAATGCAAACCATTTGAAAGACGGATGTGGTCCATGGGCCATGGGTTGCCGACCCTTGATTTAAAATATTAAAACAACATTTCTATAAAATATCTGGACTAACAAAAAGCACAGGAATCATGATATAAAGAAATCAAATGGTAAAAAAAAAATTCCAGGGTGAAATATAAATAATGCATCTGCTTCAGTGCAACATTTGGTGATGGCGTATTCGTCTGCTGTGTGCAATAAACTAGTTTCTGTGCAAAGTTTGTATTTATGATGCAAAACGTCACAAGCTGAAACCTGGGAGTCGCCTTGTAATCGCAAAACGTAAGTTGAGACCGTCATGACCCAAAGATCGCCTGTATTTAAATTGAAAGCAGTCACTTAATTGTTACAACCCTCCAATACTGGTCTCATCTCAATAATTTAAATAGAATGAAATGAAAATAAATCCATGCCAAAGTTTGTCACAAGCTTCAGAACTGAGTTTATATTAAGGGGAGATAATCTGTTGATGGTTTTTAAAGATATAAAAAATTGAAGCCATAAAAATTAAGTTTTAAATTTCATTGTTTAAATTTTGAAAATAGTTTTTTCTTTTTTTAACTAATGATCAAGGTCAAAAGCCACTCGAGAATAAGGGTTATTAAGATGGATAGGTTGTCAATTGAATGATTATAAATATTTTAATTTGATTGTAAATGATGAATGGAATGAACCAAATTTAGTTACTTATGAGGACGGTTTATGAAAAGATGTTCAAATTGTTATCCTTAACATTTAATCGAAAACATTAGACAAGAAATACTATTTTTCATGTTTGAGAAGCTAAAGATGAAAAATAGTATTTCGTGTCTGTTTCGCTTATTTTGCATTGACATTTGTCAATGAGAAAACTCTGTTCAACGTGGGTGCCGCATTTGCTCCCAGTTGATAAAAAACAACGCATTGACAATTCAGAACATTGTTTGCAACTGTTTCAACACACAAAAAGGAGTTTTTGTGTCAATATGTGACAATGGATGAAACATGGATCCACCACTTCACTGTGGAGTCAAATCTGCAGTCAGAGTGGACAGCTGCAGGTTAAAGTCGTCTAAAGTAACCAAAGATGCAAACATCAGCCGGCAAAGTATTTTGAGATGCACAAGGTATTTTGTTTATCGATTACCTTGAGAAAAGAACCATGAATAGCATTATTGGTGCTTTTAAAGGAAGAAATCGACAAAATAACTACCACAAAAGAAGAAAAAGTGCTCCTTCACCAAGACAAGGCATCCTGTGACAAGTCAATCGCAACTATGACAAAACTACATGAATTGCACTTTGAATAACTTCTGACCCCTAATGAATACTGACTGTTCGCAGAAATTAAAAGAATGTTCCAGGAAAAGAGATTTGGCCTCAATAAAGAAGTGATATCGGAAACAGATGTATTTGGAGTTCAAATACAATCGTTCTACAAAAAAAGGCATCGAATTGTTAGAGAAACATTGGAATTAGTCTCCTTCTACGTGATACACTATGTTGATGAATAAAGTCAAATTTTGCCTAAATGTTCTTGTTTTATTAACTAGACACTGGAGCTTATTGAGAATGTTTTACTTTGGGGTCCAATCTCTTGCATTCATTTTTATACATATGTCGCATTATACTTACTATTTTTTTCTATCAATAGTAATATACGTTACACTTATTAATTATTATCGTTCGGACTGACGAAACCTCGAGGCCAACGCCTCCCGCAACATCATAACTACGAAAGTCGAAATAACACGAAAGTCCCTCAGAAACGCCGCCAAGGCTCGTCTCATAAAATCGATTTAAAGTTCTTAATATCTTTCACAGATGCATGAATAATTAACAGTTTTTAACAACGTCTCAACATTTTACACTTTCATAATCGTTCTTAACTTTTTTTCTCGTAATTATATAAATGTATATAACCTTTATACTTTTCTCTGTTCATTCTTTAAATTACATCAAACACTTTTCTTTTTAAGCAACTTATTTTAAATTACTATATTAAACACTGTTCTTTTTAAACATTCTTTTCTTTTTAGCATTATTTTTAACACTTGTCTTTTTCAAACATTTTTCTTTTTAAAACATGGTACACTTTTTCTTTTTTTAAACTGTCACATATATTTTGTTTTCACTTTATCAAATCAGGACCCGAAAATGTTCAATTGTACACAAAAAGTTACCTTATCGTTTTTTCTTTGTCTACTGGTCGTTGTCGTTATCTGTGCCCTGGGTTTCATTACGTCTCTGGCCGTGATCGGTTCTGGTGGCCTTTGTTCTATGGACAAACTTTGTTTTCATGCAGGAGACAAAACTCGGAGACAGGTTTTCTTAGAGAGAGATTCAATTCTTTTATTCATCTGTCTTGTGCTGTGGAGGGATTTCCATCCATTCGTCTCATTCCATTCTTCTGTCATTCATACCTTTTGTTGTGGAGTGCGACGGATGCATGGGGATATATGTTAGATCTCATTCGAGATACAGACCATAACTTTTTCGCCCATATTTTCATGGGTCTGCTTGCTTCCAGGACGAGCAGCTACATCGTCGGTCTTATTGCTCTCAGCTCCCAAAGCATACTCTTTTCAAAACTGCAGTTTTTGAGAAAAACAAATGACGTAACAGACACTTGCTTCGCGTCGGCCAATCAGATACGACATTAAACAATCGTTCCATATCTGACCTTCTCCGACCCGAGATTCCCTGTGTCGGTGCCGAATTTGTCACTTTGTTATGGTTTGACAAAATGATTCACTCACAACAATCCCCTCCAGTGCATGTCAGCTTAACCCGCACTTATTGTCTCAACTGGCCCCGGCCATAATTCATACTAGCTAACTTAATCGTTTCCAAAAATACAGGGCCCCATCCATAATATAACATATACATATGTTCTATTTATTTAACGTCACTTTTCTCTTGTACTAAAAGCAGAATTTTTCTGATATTATGCAAGCACACTTTCCGGTTCTCACAGTTCAGGGAGTCTACTGTCTCCAGATTCCACTCTGTGTGGTCTTGTCTAATAATTTGCTTCCAAGTTTTCCTCATATATATATATATATATATATATATATAATTTTCTTTTTTCTTCTTTATTATGAACAATATAAACAAAATTTGTTTCGGTGAATATTTTGAAGAACAAATTTAAAACAATTTCTTTCGGATCCAACTGAAGTCAAAGATGAAAGTGACACATTAAAAAAGATTTTGTTGTTTGAAATAGATTGAAATTTGACTTGAATGTTGATACATTTGGGCTGAGTCTAACAAGCCCAAAACCCCTTGAGTTTCCACTGGCATGTCATTGTATAGAGCAGGGGTTTGCGAACCCCCAGGGGTTTACAACAAGATTTCTAGGGGTACTTAGATGGCTGATGAAAGAGGTATTTTAAATAGTAATAGTTGCGGATTATGAAATTCAGTGCCCGTGCCTTCATAAAGTTGTTTTCATTATTGGTTTAGAAAAAACATATATCAATATATAAGTAATAATTCAAAAAGAAAAAAGTAAATATATTATATTAATAATAAAAAATTAAATGACCAAAGAAACATTAATGATTCGAGCAAGCACTCTTCAGAGGGTGTTACCGAGCACTTAAACTGTAACAGAGCATGAATGAAATTTACTCTATTGTATCTGAAAGAGTTTGAACTCTTTACTGATGTTCCCTAGTACTTACCTGTGCGAGCAAGGATTTTCAATGCTGTTGAATATGAAAACTAAACATCGATCACGACTAAATGTCGAGCATGACCTACGAGTGTGTCTGTCTAATACTGCTCCTCGAATTAACTTGCTTGTAACAAACAGGAACACATCTCTCACACTGAAGTTCATGATTGATTGATACTTAAGAAAATATTGTTTCATCCCTGCTTGTGTAGCACCATTTTAAAATATTTGTAATACTGATGTTTCTTCTGAATAAGGTCATCAAAATTTAAATAATTTTATAATATCCTTTGCAGAATTATTGTAGTGTAATGAGTTAGTCAATAAATTACCATTATGTTCATTGTCAAATTATTGGTGGTTCAAGAAGATGGTTTTATAACTCAGGGGATACTTAACAGGAAAAAGGTTGAGAACCCCTGGTATAGTGAATGGTCCATGAGACATCATCCATCAGTCTTCTTCAAAGATGTCTACAAGCACAAAACCTGTGCAAGCGCATCAATACAGATTGCTTTCAATGCCTGTAAAGGTTACCATCATAGCGTTCAAGGATGTGGGGGGGGGGGCGACTAAAAGTGCAACCCACGGAAAACAACAGAAGACTTTGATCGCTACTTCAACTCTTTGCAAGAAAATCTCATGTAAACTATGGATCCAAACTATTTCAGACAATGCTTTCAACAGGTTCGACTGATCCAAATGTTACGACTATCTCATAAAATCGAGAGACATTACTTCTGCTAAATTTTTATACTAACGTTGTTAATATGAGGTAAATAGTCCGCCTTAGATTTTGGTCATGAGAAGATTCTTTTTCAAAAAAAATAATTCCAACTTCAAATGTTCAAAATAGTCGAATGCGGAGGTTGCATCCCATTTTCTGTTTTCCCTTTGATCTCAGCTGGAATTCCATGAGGTCTAAAAGAGTTTGGAGGTGAGACATTTAAACACAGGAGATAAGGTCTATATAAGTTGCCACAGAGAAGGGGGCAATCTAGCTGGCCACGGGAAAAGAGGGCCTAATATTTAGGCTGGACAGAACAGTAGGACTCTAAGACGGGATGGAGATGATCACTATCAGAAGAACTCCACATTTTTAACCAAATGAATGAGATTCAGTTTTCACTAATATCTTTCAACGTTACAAAATACAAACAAGAAATGTTAACTCAAATGGTGAAAGTTGTTAACTGTTAATAGCACAGTGTCATTCCTACATTTGGAAAAAAGTCTTCTAATTCCAGCAAGTCAGATGCATTACCACATCTGTGCATTCGCATCAAACACGTATCGATTATAGACCAGATGCACACACATCTGGAAAGTTACAGATATCACACAACCATGCCTGGTGTTATGGTCTGATACGGCTGGTTGTTATTGCTACACATGTGGTCGAGTGATTGTCATCGTGCTATCAGGTGATTGCATTTTACTTATTTAAATATATAGTTTGAAAATTAGCTGCCATAAAGGATCTCTTCTCGGTGTTATTTGACAATCGAATAACTAACTTTGGTAATTAAAATTTTGCACACATGTCAATACGAGCACTTTCTAAATTCTTGCAACTTTCATAATTCTTTTAATAATTATCGCATTTGTGTCTATCATTTCAGATTTGACCCCAACTCATTTTTTAAAAGTGTTACGATCATCATCCCTAGGAAGGTTTTTATCCATCTGTTGTAGAGATGGCGCTCTGCCATTTCACATCTGATTCCAATCAAACTTTTTATCCATCAGTCTCTTCCTCTTCTAATAGGTATCTCACTATCCACCAAGCTCCAGCCCCTGTCCCATCGCCGCAATGTTGCATCCTTCTGCTTGTTTTACAAGTACTTCAATGGAATGTGCTCCGATGAACTTGCTTCCCTTCGTCGTAAATACACTCGGCAAACCTGACAATCAGCTAAATCTCATCCATTCACTGTGGAGGTCTCCAGATGCTGGAGAGCCTTCTACTCCAATACCTTCTTTCCTCATGCTGCCGGCCTTTGGAACTCCATTCCTGCTCCCTGTTTCCCCGACTGTACCGACATGCAGAAATTTAAAACTAATGTGAACAAGCATCTCGCTGCACAGGTCCCAATTTAGGATGACCCCCAAAACTTTCACTCTTATTCTCAGTCACCCCTTACGTCTACAGTGGCAACTTGCCTTGTTTGGTTAAAAGTTAAAACAAAAAAATTATTTTTCTTTCCCAAAATGAAAATATTTCTCATGCTAGTAATTAGCATTAAATAATACGAAAATGGTTGATATGCCATAAAGCAACCAACCAACCTACCACCCACGCTAGTAATAACAAACGATGCAAGAGAGGTAATTATGTAATCTCAAAAACACCATTCCAATTCCCACAATTTCGTAACAGCTAAAAATAGCAAAGTAACGAATTATCTGTTTATTTAATTCTATTATATTCGTTATTTAGTTTGTTTATCAAATTTCAAGTGAATGTTCACTTTACATTTGCTAGAAGACCTACTTAGCATTGCCTGATAACGAATGAGGACACCCTGTATACTCCGGCTCCCAACCCTATAGTATTTTATCTCATCTGCCTTGCATCACCAAACATAATTAAATGACACAAATAATGAAGAAAATCTCTTATTTACGTCATTCTCCGCCTTTCACCACTTTTCATCTCAATGTTATCCTCCATATTTGTTTTGGAGATGAATGGCATCATCCATGGTGCACGGAGACAAACAAACAAGATAACAAGACCCACAGTGTTAGATGGTTTATCTTGTATATAGATACTGTCACTGTCCACATAGATGACCCATGACCCTTTGGGTTATGTGTCTTGTTTTAATGGATGACATCATCCTTTTGTTACTTCATTTCTGACATCATAAAGGATCTGTTCCCAATATCATCCACTCCCTTCTTTAATGGATGACATCACAAAATGATGATATGATCAATTGACAACACCATAAATGATCTTCCCGATGTCTTCCATCTGATGTCATCCCTTTGTAACATCAACCCGTGTTCACGGGGACAAAAAAACATACAACATAAACAATCCACAGAATGTTAGTAATATATATCCATATAATAAAGTAAAGTCAATTTTCCCCCTATTTCATTGACCATTATAGCTTTCAAATCACACCTTCATATGCTAATCTGCTCCGCCAGCCCCTTAGGCTATTTACTTATACGTGTTTTCAGAAAATATACGTTCGTTTTGTTCCCTTGAAAAATTTCTTACATTTTTTCCAGTTAAACTACTTCTCTATAATACCAGGATCACTGTAGTGCCATGTCGCGCATGGAAAGGGATCCTGCACTTATCTCCAGTGGGCTTTTTTTTTAGGTCACACAGATAAAGACCAGGCTGATAGTCTACTTGGGTGAACTTTGTTTTTCTAACATCCAACCAACACCACTTTGTTCAACCCATTCTATTAAAAAATATTAATAATGACGATGAGAACAAACAAGAAAAAGATAAAATCAGATGCCCCCTCCCCCAACAACCAAATCACCTGAGGCTCTCATTCAAAATATCCGAGAGCTTAGAACTAATCTCGATGATGTAGAATCCTTCCTCCTTGTAAATTCCCCGAATATCCTAGCACTAAGTGAAACTAATCTACACTCCTCAAATCGTTTTGATATGACAGGATACCTCTCACTCTGCCAAGCATATGCAGGGGCTAGAAGTATATATCTGTAACATCCCCTTGACTTAGCCTAGAATCTGATGATCAGACCTACATGTATTTTAGATTTACCTCACAACACTGCGTTAGTTACCAATATTTCCTTTACTGTTTTCCCTCGACCCAGGACTGTAATTTATTCGACTATGTCTCCGACAATGTAGATGCAGCACTTTCTTCGGATCTGAGCGCCAAATCCATGTATTTGGGGATTTTAATGTCCACAACAGAGATTGGCTTGGTTTCTCGAGCTACACTGCACGCAGTTTTTCGATTTCACGAAACATCACTTTCCCGACCTTCCTCCCAGATAGTGAAGATCAGCAAACCTCACTTCTCAACCTATTCTTTAAAACACTGCCCAAGGCTTGTGACGGATGCCCATAGGCCACTTAGAAACGTTGATCACCTTGTGATAATGGTTCATATCACCTCTGAACTCAAACCAAAGCGCTGTTACTCAAAACGAGATGTTATCAATGAGCTGATTGAGAATGCCTCAGAGACCTCATCAGAGATGCACATTGGAGTAAAACTATTTCCTCTCTGCTGAACAGTGCCAAATAAGGTAAACAAATGGGTTAAAGAAGGCATAGAAGCGTTTGTCTCCACGCAGAAATTTTACAGTAAACCACCCTCTCCACAATGGTTCACTTTGACCTGTACAGCTGTTGTGAATAAGAATTCCGCCGTTAGTCAGAAATAAACATACAAACATTTATAGCATCAAGAAATCATTGTAAGAATGTAATAGCCGCAGCTAAGAGTAGATATACTGTGATGACCAGAAAACGCATTAAGTCGCAGAAATTAGGAACTCATGATTTCTGAAAAATCTACAAGTGTGGTAAACAATGGGCAATCAACAATTACTCCACTATCCAACCATCATGACGTCGCTTGCACGGCAATGGATAAGGCTCAAATGTTTGCCCAGCAGTTCGCCTTAAACTCCCTCTCGGATTCCACACACCACTCCCTCACTAATTTTCCACTATGGATAGGAACCACATTGGATAATCACCCCTTCCCATGTTGTCTGGATATCATAAAAAACCATGACACCTCCAAAGCATGTGGACCAGATCTTATCGCTACTATAGTAATAAAGAAATGCTCTGCTGAGCTGGCCACTGTCCTCTCCAAACTCTATGATAAATGCCTTGCCAAATCTTGCTTCGCTGATAGCTAGAAAATTGCCTCTGTGGTAGCAGTTCTCAAGAATTCTGGTGAAAGAACTGATCCGCAAAATTATTGCCCCATCAGTCTACTCCAGCTCTTCGCTAGAATCTTTGAATCCAACGATAGTTTGCCACCTCAAAAATTCTAAACTTCTTTCTGACTAACAATATGGATTTAGGCAATCCTGTTCTACTGCGGATATCCCAACAGTCTCTGAACGCATATACCATACACTGGATAAGACAGATAAAGCTTAGGCGGTAGGCGCTTGATATATCAAAAACCATTGAGAAGGACTGACATAACGGTCTTCAGAGGAAAATTAATTTGTATAGCATTACTGGACGAATATTTAATATAATCAGATCCTTCTTAGCTAAAAGAAAGATCCAGGTCATCGTCAATGTTTATACATCCAAACATCACATTAATGCAAGTGTACCCCAGAGGTTGATACTTGGACCTTTATTATTCCTGATTTTCATAAACAGACTCCCTGATGCAATCAAGTCTGTGATGGGTACATTTGCTGATGACACCACGCTCTATTCTCGACATGTGGGCAAATCAAATGCACACACATCCAAGGTAATTACTGAATCTTTAGAAATTGACCTCCAGTCTGTAGTGGAATGGCACCAAGAATGGAGTGTCACATTTAATGTTACCAAGATAAATCTCATTTACTTTAACAATTATAAGAAACCTTTCCAATCACTGATTGCCATGACTGATACCATCCTTCCCGAGAGTCCAATGTTCAAACTCCTCGGCCTAACATTCACGACATGAATTGGTATATATACATAGAAGATACTGCCAAGTCTGCTGCAAAGACAGTGGGCTCCCTTTACCGGGCTAGTAAACTTCTCACACCTGCCAGTATCCTACATCTCTATAAAGCCACCATTCGCCTATGCATGGAGTATTATTTCACCAACCACTGGTCTCTCCCTCTTGGACAGGATACAAAAAAAGAGTATCTAACCATATAAGTCCTGCACTGTCTACCAAGCTCCAGCCCGTCTCATTGCTGTAATGTTGCATCTCTGTGCTTGTGTTTTCAAATACTTCGATGGAACGTGCTGCGCTTGTACCCCTCAACGTAAATACCTCCGACCAACCCAACAAGCAGGAAAATCCCATCCCTTCATTACAGAGGTCTCCACATGCCAGAAAACATTCTATTCTAATAGCTTCTATCCTCAAACCGTTTGCCTTTGGAATTCCCTCCCTGCTCTTTGTTTCTGCCGACTGTACAAACATGCAGAAATTTAAATGTAATGCGAACATCTCAGCACAACTCCCTACTTAAGATGCTCCCTATAAATCTAATCCCTAATTCAGAGTAGCCCCTTACATATCAGTTACAATATGCCTTGTTTTGGGTGAATAAAAAAAACACAAAAGAACGTCACAACACAGGAAAGGTAGTACATGTACATATCCATATCTATATCTAATATATATATAATACAAACATAAAAAATTATATTAAATCCTATCGAGATACATTAAAGCTCAATATAGTGGATAGAGCATTTATATTTATATTTCTTGGAACACTCAAAGTTTCGAAATAACAGAACATTCTTTGTTTGGATTGTTTAAGTATCTTTTATCATTTAAATTTGATACAACATTCTGTCCATAGTTCAAATCGAGTTTGATCTGTTTCAGGACTTAAATTGAGACATTTTTCCCATAAAATGTTTTCCCAACTTTTTCACTTTCAAGACTTTCACCTCTAATAATTAATTAATATTCAATTGTTATTGATCAGACCTTCTGATGATAAGAGCATTATCTTTGAAAAGCCATGGCTTAAAGTCATTTTTTATTTCTTGTTTGAACACTTGATGAGTTAATAAATGAACTTGTAAACTATTGTTTTTAATATTATTAATTATTTTTTCTTTGATGTGTTGTAAATTTTGTTGTTTTGATATCAAAGCGCTTTTGATGTTCTTTTTGTATACATATGTATGTTTTTATTAATATAGATATAAAATATATATTGTAAAAGTTTTAACTATTTCTTTTTAAATTATTTTTCCATCAGGTTGGAAAGAAAGTAATGTTGTATTTTTACTTCATCACTTTTCAGCCTCCTAAGTTGTACACAGTTCGAGATTTTTTGGTGAATTGGTGTTTTAATATCTTGCTTTGCCTTTCAGATATAGTAATTAGTTGGAAAATATTAAGTCAAAAAATGGATATTAGTGAGGAGCATATGAGACATTGCATGCTCTATGAATTCAAAAAAGGAAACTCAGCTGCAGAATTTACAAGTAATATTGGAACTGTCTATGGGATAAATGTTCTGAATGATCAAAAATGTCAACGGTGGTTTGCAAAATTTTCTTCTGGAGACTTTAACCTGTCAGATCGGCGACGTTCAGGAAAGCCATAATCAATTGATAAAGACGCCATTAAATTTGCTGTGGAGGCCAATCCAAAGTTAACAAGTAGAGAATTAGCTCAACAATTCAATACAACCCATACCACAATTATTTCATGCCTTTACGAGTTAGGAAAAGTTTCAAAACTTGGACTCTTGGTTTTCCACGATTTGACCGACGCTCAACAAAATCCCAAAATTGACTGTTTGCACATCTTTGCTTTCCAGGAATCATCGAGAACCATTTTTGCAAAGAATTGTGGCTGGAGATGAAAAATGGTTTCTTTACAAGAATACCCAACGCAAAAGACAATGGTTAGACCGAAACCAAAGTCCATAGCCTGTTCAAAAAATAAGGACTACACCCCAAAAAGGTTATGCTCTCTTTATGGTGGGACATGAGAGGACTGATTCATTATGAGTTACTAGAGCCTAATCAAACAATCACAGCAGTCAAATATTGTTCGCAGCTGGATGATCCAAGAATTGTTCTATCAAAAAAACAAAAAAAAACGACCAGCATTACTCAATAGGAAGGGTGTAGTGCTTCAGTACGATAACGCGAACCTTCACACAGCAAAACTCACTCAGGAAAAGGTAATAAGTTTCAATTGGGAAGTTTTACTTCATCCGTCTTATTCACCTGACATTGCTCAATCTGACTACTATCTTTTCCGGTCGTTGCAACATCACTTAAACAATAACATTTCTGAAAATGACGACCTACTCAAAAATGACCTAAATTTGTTTTTCTCTAAAAAATCAGAGAATTTTTTTGAAGAAGGCATCAAGAAGCTAGTTGGACAGAAGTCATAGAAAATGGGGGAAATTATTATGGCTTAATGTGAATGTTTCAGATGAAATAAATGTGTTGGACAGAAACGACATTACTTTCTTTCCAACCTGATATTTTTTCTTCTTATGGTATATTTTTTCTTATTATTTTTCTTCTTATGATATTTTTTCTTCTTATTTTTCTTCTTATGGTATATTTTTTCTTCTTATGGTTATTTCTTCTTATTATTTTTCTTCTTATGGTATATTTTTTCTTATTATTTTTCTTCTTATGGTATATTTTTTCTTCTTATGGTATATTTTTTCTTCTTATGGTATATTTTTTCTGATAATTATAATACTTATTTTGTTGCATATTTGTATGTTTTCTATTATAGATTTTTTATTTTCAAATTATTTTAATTTTTCCTTGTTTTAACCGTTACTTTATTTGATTTGCGATTTATTATTATTTTTTTCTTCTACTTTGTTCATTCTGTTTTCAAATATTTTAATTTGCTGTATCCTATATATTTTCATTACTATCATCATTATTAATCTTACGAATAGAGTAGTATAATTACATAATAAGAGGTTTTGTTTCGCATATTGACTGGATATGTTTTTTGCTTTTTTAAAATAATACTAAAATTTGATGTTTTTCTTGCTTAACTTATATATGTGGTGATATAAGGGGTGCTGATGAAGACCTTTTAGAATCATCTAAAATATAATACAAAATAAAATATTCCAAATTGTTTTGGAAACAAATGTACGCCTAATATTTACGGTGTTTGAATTCTTGGAACTGATATAATGTTCTAATTTTGTTTATCTCAACTTATATACGAGACCTGTCTAAAACGTATATCCGGTCTTAGGCCAGAAAAAATATTTCAAATACGTGACAGGGTTGGGACCCAAATCCCCTTCAAAGTAGGCCCCTTGTGCTGGCACAAACCTAGCCCACCGATCCATCTACTGCCGGAAACACCTCTGGAAGTCTTCTTTTGGAATGGTGCTTATCTCTGCCGTCGCGTTAGATTTAGCAGGTGTTTGGAGAAGATGCGATGGGTATAACACAAATTAAGGAGTGGTTCAACTGGTTCAAAAATTGCCGCACATCAGCGGAGAGTGACCAACGTTCTGACAGGCCCCAAACTGCTCGAAATGCAGCTGTTGTTGAGAAGGTGCGAAAAAAAAGAGATAATGCGGTCTAAGATCGGATACTTTTGAGACATGCCTCGTTGAACATCATGATGCTTGCAGTCATTTGCAAGCAGTCTGGTGCACAAGTGTTATGCGTCTAATGAAATCAAATTTATTGGCAAAAATAGCAAAGTGCAACAAGCCATGTAAAAAGACAGAAGATGGGTACATCTATATACAGTCTGAATGTTTATCAGAGGTGGCTTTAAACCGGGATATGGTAGGCATAATCACTACCTCCTCTGGTAGGCTGTTCCACGGAGCAGAAACACTGAGCCCCATGGAGACCACGATTTAACACTTGAGTGAAAAACTCCTTGAAAAGTAGATTTGAATTCTCGTTGATGATGGTGTATGCCAGAATCTGGTCTCCTCACATTTCCGCTACTCAAGTGAGGGATAATCATCCAAAGATCAGTACCCATGATGCATCCAGGCTACTGATCTTTGGATAATTATCAATACTTTGAATTGTTAGACATCTTTGGTGGATGGTGTTCATGCTCCATTCACTGTACAATGACATCTTTTGGTTTGTGATCATCTTTCATTCAATGCGCAACAACTGTTAATAAATTTATTTTAACAATTTAAACGTGTGAAAGGAAGTTGCATGTAAGGTAAAAAAAATATAAATTTTGTGAAATATTTTGGAATGTTTTTTTTTTCCAGAACAACACAAATCACAAGAATTAAAAAAAGAAGATAAAAAACAAAAAAAAAACAAGAAAAAAAAGGTTTTGGAAAATATGTAATTACAAGATTTTATTTCTTTCAGTTTCTGGTCTTATTTTCCAGTTGTTTGCTGAAAAAGGCAGCAGACACTAAAAAGGATGAGTTGGCGTAATGGAGAGAAGATGGAGAAAATAACATCAGAATTATCGATAACAGCTAAATGATGCTGGCAGCAGGAAATACACATGAAATTGAATTCCTCTATAAAAAAAAAATGCCCTAAAAAAAGCTCTTCTATTGGAGGGACAAACAAGAGACATCTCCGCGTAACTGTACAGTAAAAAGAACGGAAAATAATGGAAAGGAGATAAAAATGGCTGAGCTGGCCAATGGTGTGGTGGTGTATTGCCTGCAAGAGGTGGAAATGCTAAGAACCTAAAAATAGCAGTGATGAGTGGGTGGGTGGGTGGGTTTAATCTATCTGTCTTGAATAAAAAGAGAAGGGTTAAAAAATAGAGAGATGATTTGAAAGAAACAAAAAACTGATATGATTTGTAGAGAAATATGAACAATGGTCTTTGCATTGTATTTGTAAGTATGCATGTCTTTTTAAGGGTGAGGTGGGGGTGGTTATTTGTTTAAGGGTGGAAAAGGAGAATATGCCTTTTGAAAGGCAATGTCAAGTGGGAAGAGAATGTGAATTATAGTTAAGTGATGATGAGACACGTGAGGGGGGGGGGGGTTACGTTTTTCTCCTTTTTCAGGTAAGAAAGAAATGTTTGTTTGAGTAAAACGGATAACAGAAAGCAGGAAAGTAACAACAACCAAAAGGAGAAAAAAAAATGACTAAAAAAAAAGGAAAATATAGAAATCGAAAAGATTAAAGAAATAAAAAAAATAAAGGTCCACACACATGCAAATAAATGCTTCACGAGAGAAGTTCTCATTTCACAATTACAAAAAAACGAGTGTAAAGAAAAAATATATATTTTAACTAGGGAGAGAGAGAAAGAGAGGGGGGATTAGAAAAAGAAATTATATAGTTCTACTCATGTATTGAGCACTGTTGAAGTAAATACTGAAACAAAAATATATCTTATAGTATAAGTATATATATGAAACAGTAATACAATAAAAATTAAATATAATTCACAAAAAAGGTTAGATGAGTGCTTAAATCACCGACGAAAAAAAAAAAAAGAAGCCATTTCTTTTGTTTTTCTTAATCCTTTTTTATTCCATCTTTTCTTCCTCTAAATTTCTGTAGAAAAACTTCACCGTGATTTGTTTCGTTTTGTTTATTTATTGATAAGTTTAAAATAATGTAGTTTTCTAACTACAAAACCACTGCATAAAAGTAGACAACAATGTAAACTTTAATTAATTTTTTTTTTTTTTTGGAGGGCAGAAGGAATGGGGGAGGGGCAAGGCAGATGGAGGAGGAATAAATTCATAAAAAAAAAAAAAAATGAAAAAAATATATATAAAAAAAAATGATGAAAAAAAAAAACCCTCAAAAAAAAAAAAAGAAAAGAAAAAAAAAAATTCTGAAACAACAACGAAAACAAAAGAAAAAATTGCCAGTGTCAAGTGATGATAGGATTGAATAGATAATATCGTCAATTCTTATATACACTATAGATGAGTTGCAATCACTCATAATTATAATCAAGTGATGTGATAATATTGAAGGGCTGGTTTAACAGGGGCTACTTGAACCAGATCCTTGGATAGATTAACTCTGGCTTGATATAAGTTAAGCTTATGTACACATGACCAATAAAAGGAAGCACCCATCAAACAAGGCGCTACTAATATACTGTATTTTGTTTATTATTATTTATTTTCAATGTTTTTTTTGTGTCAGGTAATTCCAAATACACTATATACAATTTGAGTTGGTGTGCTCTGTCTTCGCACAGAGCTGTAGTCCACTGGTTTAGAAAATATGAGCAGTTTGATAATGATGAAAAAAAAAAGAAGAAAAAAAAATGGTACTGCTCACTGAATAATTCATTCATGCCTTTAGGCACACTTCTGACAAAAGGAGGACTTAGGCATATCGCATGTGAGGAGGGGGTAGATGTGTGATTTTTAGGGAATAAGGCTTATACCTTATATAAGTGCTAGAGAATTTTTTTTATTTACATAATAGTAGTCATAAAAGCCAGACAATATATGGATGCATTACATACATATATTATATATATATATTATATATATATATATATATACATACATACACACACATTTATACATAGCTAGATAGGTAGTGTGATATAATATATATATATCTTCTTTTAACCCTTTCAAGACTAAATTTATTAAAAAAGGCCAATTTTTATCCAAAAACAAAACACTTGTCAACTTTGAAAAAATTCCCACAATGCACAGCGACTAAACAACCTTGTAGTAAACACCCTAAGAGACTAAATGAGCGCAGTCATTATAGCTTTTGAGACATATTATATGTACGCTCATTAGGCATGCTTTTAAGCAAGTGGAACACACGTGTCCCGCAAGTCTTGAAAAGGTTAAAACTATAAACAAGATAATTCCCACAAGAAATTGTTTGTCATTTGCAGAACAAAAAATGGGAAATCAATTTGATGGTTTGTTTTGTCACTGCAAAACGGTCGTATTTGAAGGAGATGATCTACGATGGAAACAGCGCTCACCGTTCACGTGAGATATGCGGTGCAAAGTAAAAGAGAAACTCACCAATAGTTATGTATTTGGTACGTGCATGCAGATATTTATAGCACTGGTTATAGTGGATTGTACAGGTAGATGAACGGACTGAGCACACTGGTCAGGATATGAGAAGCGCTGACCCATGTGCGAGATAAGAGAACTGTTTCGATAGTCGAATCCATCACATTTAAAACATTCATGGCTTGTGAGAAAGCTGACATCTTTACAAGATGAGCAACACCACCGACGCGTGTACATAAAAATATACACACAGTGAATAAATAGATTTAAAACATAGACTTTTCAACTTGATATTCGTAATGATTGAATCTGTTCATGTATACAATTGTGGCGCGACGACCAAATATCAAGTCAATAATTTTCAATAATTTCAAACTGATACACCAGTGAACGATTGAAGAGGCCGGGGCTTTGCACCTCTCGCAATATTCAGTAAACAGTTTTAAAATGTGAGAACACTGACAATAATACATCATTATTAATATCAATATATTATTATTATTATTATTATTATTATTATAAGTTGATTGAAACAAAACCGCCTTGAAATTGACAGAACGGATATTCTTGTTTTAATACACAATTTCTTGCTGTGTACAAATGGTATTGATAGTGCAAATATATAAGATTGTCATTCGGAGAGAAACGGAAGTTTAAAGAAAAAACCCACTTACCCCCCTGCGTATATATGTATGTATATTCATACGTAGGTACATATACGAATATAATGACTTTAAAAAAATATTAATAAATAAAATCAGATATAGCATCAAATAATTATACAAATTTAATTCAAAAATTAAAAATTTCATAAACCAGTATCGATTAAAACCGAAACGATATTTTGTTTTGGCGATTGTTTTTTGTTCGTCTTCTTTTGATATACTAAATATATTTTTCATTTCGAAATAATATGTAATTGTAAAATTAGCATTTTTGTCGATTTTGCAAACATACTTCCTCACACAGAGATAAACATTCACGCATATATATATATATATATATATATATATATATATATATAAAAACACTTTGTATAGGTAAATATCAAAGAGAGGGAATATATCACTCTCTCTCTCTACACACACATGTACAGAAAGGAAAACTCATACATACTGACACGGATATATATTATGCATATTCTTTTAACGAATTTAATTAGAGCCGAGAGTAGCAGTATCGTATCTCCACAAGAAGACGTCTAATTGTCTGATGTTGGCTACAAAATACTAAACAGTAAAAATAAAGGAAAAGTGACGGAAAGAATAAAAAAATATAACAATGATCAAATAAACACAAGTAAAAGGTTCTGCTCTTATTCATAATCGCCAGACTATACATCTGGCCACCATAAATGCATGTAAAAGAAAATTATATAAACACTAACAGCAACCGGAACATCTTTCCAGGCTAAGGTGAGAATTTGAGGGGAAAGGGCACAATAAAGAAATATAATTTGATTGAAAATGTATACTTTCTTTATAAACCAATTCCATATTTGGATACATAGCAGCTATCTATATAGATACAGACACTCACATTCAACAATATATTTATATATATATATATATATGTGCATGTGTCAATATATATATATATATAGATAGATATTAAATTATATGTTTAATATTTTACTTACGTACAACGTCGTTTCAAGCTTACGGCTCTCATCAGCGCAGGGAAATAACAATCTCAGACGGTCACAGGGCACGAACCCGGTTCACAGAGACACCTTGAATCTGTAAGTGTTCACTTAGTCCCATAGGCCATTGGAGATTGTCACATGATAATGGAGAAATTAAGTTATATTTAACACTGAAAGCGGCGAGTGTAAATATAAAGACATTCGATAGGACTCGACGACAGAGCCGGAGTCTTGCACTGGGGCTTCAGGTGAATGTCTATTTTTTAATCTTTCCAACAGTGCTCTTACTTTAATTTTACTTAAAGGAGCTTCTAATAATATTGAATTACATTTTTAATATTTTGAGTCTTCTGTGTTTATTCCTCCTAAACTACACACACACACTATATATATATATATATATATATATATATATATATATATATATATATATATATATAATATAGCTATGTAGTTTAGGAGGAATAAACACAGAAGACTCAATAATTATGTTTTGTAAAACGTTTAGTCTGTTGATTCATGAGAAGACTGTAGAGCTTATCCTCACCCTTGACCTGGATTTACTACCACTCAAAATATATGGCCAATAGATTTATTGCTGCATAGTATCAAATACTATATATATATATATATATATATATATATATATATATATATATATATATATATATATATATATAAATAAATGCATGTTTTTTTTTGGGGGGGGGGGGGGGTATATTCACATTTGTTACTGTACAAATGTATATCTAATATATTTTGTGTACACATACACTAATTATACGTTCATACTTTCATTTCTCTCCATTTCATCAAAATATCTAAACATACTTGTCATCCCTACGGCTTAATGTCATTACTTTAAAGTAAAACAAAAAATATTTTATTTATCGCATTTTGGTATCAAGGTTTTGTTGATTATTATTCAAATGTGACCACCCACCCACCCACCCAAGAAAGAAAAAAAAAAAACTAAAAAGAAACAAAATTAAAAAAAAAAACATGATTAAACAACCCTCCAATGATTTGATGTTTTTTCTTTCAATCGATGAAGTGAGATGAGTGAAATAACATCGGAATAGTTTGGAGGAAGATGACGAGGAAAGAATAAAAGTATTTTAATCAAAATAGGACAACAGCCCAACAGATGTTGTCTTTTGTTATGCTTTTCAGTGATTATGTTTGCACGTGTGTAAATGTGAATTTTCTTGTTTCCAAGGTGAGAAGGGCAGACGACACTACAATGCATATGTGTGTGTATTAAAAAGGTTCATTGGTAACAATTCAACAACAAATAGCAGCAGGAGCAGCAAACCATAGTAAGAGTCGCATCACAACAGCAACAATGCAAGATGAACTCTAGTCAAGGAGGAGGAGAAGGATGAAACTGTATTAGGAAGCAAAGAAAATGGCCAGAGAAAGGTTAGGGTTTCTGTCCATTACTGCTGCCACTACGACCACCTCCCACCACCAAAACTGTCGGTCAGTCATTTTTTTTTGTTTTACCCAACCTATAGTCAGGCTAAGTCCACTGCAAACTGACCAAACAGTTTATTCAATTTTCTTTTTTCTTTTCTTCAATCAATTTGCAAAAGTTCAATTCGAAACCATTTAATGGCAAAAGTTTGCACACTATTTCTTCTCCACTTTACAAATAGTAGCTGAGCGTAATCGGGCCAGCACTACTTCATTCGTTATTCACCAGGGGACACTCATCGGGCAACATGCAATTCTGCACCGGCCCTTGAGTGACTTTGCTGTCGTAGAGTTAATTACCCAGCCGAGATTAGGCAAAACATTTTCATGCTTGATAATGTTAATAAATCCATAATCCTAACATATCGGGAGGGGGGTTGAGGCACGTTCAAAAGTTGAACTGTGGTTTCTTGCGTGGCCGCTTGCCGGCTCCTTCTTCCAACAAATACGTAACGTCCACCTTCTGTTTGCCGGGGATATTACCCAATAGTTTTTGCAATATCTTGTCCAACCGTTCCTTTTTCTGAAAACATGAAAGAAAGACAACGTATATAAAAAGAGTCACAAGAAAAAAACTTAGAGAATTTATAAGATTTTCAAAGTAACATGCAACATGAGTATGAACACTGCAGATTCTTTTATGAATACACAGATTTTATCAAGAAGAGCAAATACAGGTTTTGAAAGCTGTGACCCAAATCTATAGATTTTAGTTTTACTGGCAGTTTAACATTAATAAATATTTATTATTTTATCATTCGTACCATCAATGGAAAATAAGTTTTTAACAAAAAAACAAAACAAAAAAAAAAACAAACAAAGAAAAAGAAAACAATTCAAAGAATCGTTTTTGGCATTGGAAAATGGGCACAAATTTTCTCGATACCGATTCTGATCCCCAAAAAGTTCTGAGTTTTTAAAATTAATCATCCCAACACTAATATATATATATATATATATATATATATATATATGCATATTTGTGGGATGTTTGGTTTACATCAAGAAGTCGAGGTTTCGGCCTGTGCAACTTCCTCAGAGCTAATCTATTATAGTAAATATTGTATCAGTTCAATAATAGATTGGCTCTGAGAAAGTCACATAGACTGAAACCTCTACTTGTCTATATAATCACAATGATCCACAAATATATACAGGATCTAATAATTATTTTAGTATTGAGCACTATTGGATCAAATTTATATAAAACTTATTACCTAGTAATAATTCTAAACTTATACATATATATATATATATATATATATATATATATATATACTAGCAGGGGGTAACCTGGCGTTGCCTGGGGCAAAAGTGTAACCCCCCCCTCCCCCCAATCTTTTATGCCGAATGTTAGTTTGTACCGTTTTTGTCAACCAATTAAAAAATACCATTTGTATTAGTATGTTTTGTTTATGTATTTATTTTTATTTATGAATTTCTATTTAAGTGCGAGAAAAACAAGCCGATCGTCTTACATACCTTCTGCTGTTTTACATGAACTATCGGCAGATCCTCTTCCGTATAACAAACAGCCAATTTGGTTTTGCCCGCAGACTTGACCTCCGACTTTTGCTGCTCCCCAGCGTAACCGTTCGTCGCAGCAATCGATCCATCAGCAGAAGATTTGGTTGACTCTGAAGTTTTCTTTACCATTTGTTTGTTCTGAGTTCCTTCATCATTCGAATGAGGATGGCGTTCACCTGGCCAGCGCCGTTTATACGTCTCTGGCACTTCATGAGGCTGGAAAAATGAACAGGGGAACAATTTGTTAGTGAAGAACATTAATTAAAAGGACAAAGAAAAAAATGTTTTTGAAAAGAAAATATTTTGTTAGCAGGAATACATTCATGCTCAGAGAAGGGCAGGCAGAGATTTTCTTCTATGCTTCTAAAAGGCACTAAGGCAATTACCGAGGCCAGCAGTGAGCAACCATTTTACGTGTATACCACATTCAGTCAAATCTTTGATACAAAATCTTCTCGCGTGGGAAACATATCCTTTGACGTCTCAAGTTATGATAACATTTTTGAAAAACCAAAAAAATTACACCATATCAGTAAAATCAGAGAAGAATGATTTTCTAAATTATTTCATTGAATGAATTGAACATTTTGTAATAGAATTTTTACTGAAACCAGTGATAGGGTGAATATTTTTTAACAGTTTTTAAGTGTTTCTAATTGGTATATAAGCATCGTCACCATCACCCACTTTATCGTCTTATTTCCCTTGCTCAGGTATGTAACGTTTTCTGACAGTCTACAAATTTGGTGGTCTTGAAGTGCATTTAAATTCCAGTCTAAGGAAATTTGAACGGAATCAATCCTTATTGCACATCAACAGAATTTGAAAACAGTATTTTAACCTCAGCAAAAGAGTAAAAAATAATTTTATTTGTTTCATTCGATCAATCGAACCTTTAGGTTTTTCAAATATATTACAATTCTCAATGAAATAATTGTTTAACTTGATTCAAATACAACAAAAGGAGATAAATTAAAGATAATCTTTTATAGATTTTGAATTCCTTAAAAATCAGAGAAAATAAAGTCTAATTATTTTACCTACAACACTATGTACTATATTAAATGGAAGTGAGTATTATCCAGACTATTTCCCGACTTTTCTTGGAACAAATATTTGATAAATATCAATTATTTTTTAGACCGGAGGTTCGTGTATTAAGATAGAAACAAAAACTGACATTCCAGGTTTGGCACATGTAGCAAGTGTTGCCAAAAGGCTAGTTTTTTTAGTATTTGCAAAAATGTATGTTTTGATGGATAAAAACAATTTAAAAGCTTTAAAATCAAATTTTTATTGACTAAAACCCAATAAGAATTCGAGGTGCCTATTTTTATTGTGACTCAAGTGAAATATGGCAGTTAAAAATAAAATATCAGGAAAACTTATGAATATACTTACTCATCAGTGAAAAATATTTATGTACACACAAAATTAAGGGACAATTATAGAGTAGAATTTTAATAAAAAAGTAAAAATAATTTACTATTCAAAGACTCCGAATGACATTCACATCAAGTCAGCGCGTCATAGAAGATTATCTCCCTGCTTCTAATATATATCCGGTCTTGTTGTTCGGAGTTCATGGATTCCGAGGAGCAAATTTATTTTTTATTAAAATTCCACTCGTTTATTTTCCATAATTTTTGGTGTACATAGACTAATATTTTTCCCTGATAAGTAAGTATATCCATAAGTTTTCCTGTTATTTTATTTTGAACTGCCATATTTCACTTAAGTCTCAATAAAAATAAACACCAAATTTTGTTAAATTTTATAAACAAATGTGTGTTTTCATGGTGATAATGGATGGTTTCAAATTGAAAGAAAATTATTTTGAAAGAACAAAAAAAAAAAAAAAAAGAGTGAATTGCCTTTGACATGACTTGTTTCCCTGCAGCAACACAGATGTGCACCACAGCATTTTTTTATGCAGGCTAAATCCATCCCTATATTAGTCATTTCATAAAAATAATTTGATGTTAAGTACTTACCGAATATGTTCTTTTAGGAACCAGTCGTTTCTCAAACTTGTCAAAACAGTAGGTTTTCGTAAGAACCGGATATCTACAAGTTTAAATGAAGCCGTGAAAATGTATTTCATTATAAAAATAAACAGAATAGACATTTATAAGAATATATAAAATAAAGATTTACTAATTTTTACAACATTTACAAACGATTCAAAATAATATATCGATGTTTTTATATAAAAATTGCAGTTGAGGCATTAAAGTATTTTAAAATCTTTGGAAGAATCAGTTCTATTATCTTTGTATTAAAAAAAAAAAAGGAATTATAACCTTTATGAAGTTATAAGTAGAAAAGGTTTCAAATTATCTGTGGTGCGATCTTTGTTTGTAATAGCTGTTAAGAGAAACATTAGATTCTTGTGAACATCTACAGAACTACTCCAGATCCAGTGATTGTGAAGTTTTCTCCTTGTATAAAACTGCCCGTAAAAAAAAACTAGGAATATGATTTGCTTAGTGAGTCTGCAAAATAGCCGCCATCCACAATGGCATGGCAATGTTCTCTAATATGAGATGCCATATTTCATATATAACGCTGTCTTTATTGATGACAGCAAACCCTCATGACATACAATTTATGGTGTATTTAACAACATACAATTTATGGTGTATTTAACAACATACAATTTATGGTGTATTTAACAACATACAATTTATGGTGTATTTAACAACAGACTTGGCAGACTGAAGCCTAGCACCACCAAATTAAATGAAACTTCTTCAATTTTTTTTATGGAAATCGCTCCAGACATACTACTTTAAAGTCAAAAACTAGCCAATGATAACTGTTAGGTGGATAGATTCCGATCCAGAAAACAGCAATTCTTTCCCCTTTGTCAGAAACATCGCTTATGGAATGTGAGGACTAAAGGACAAAATAAGGGAAACAAGAGTTACGAGGCTGCCAAAAATAATCCCAAGGTCCACTTTCTACTCTCCTTTAAGACATTCTTCCATATTTCTCTAGTTGTGAAGTTGAAGGATTAAAAAAAAAAATGTACAAGTGGAATAATCTATATCATTTGGATTATTCAGACTACTATTCTAATCTTAGATGTTATTCTTACAATGTTTCGGCCGATGTAACCCCTGACCGTCTTTGAGTGCATCTTGTTGAACTATGGAATATACATTGAATTTCGAATTGAAACCTTTGTTTTTAATCCATGGGGGTAGCTTGCCCTTGTTCCATCAGCCATGACTGGGTAGAGGTTTTAAGTAATTTGAAATTGTATCCTTAGTATCGTCCATACTGATGGTTTGAACCTTCAACCTCCAGAAAACTGTTACTGAGAAGAACTGATTACATCGACTGATAGACCGGTCACATTTGGTATATATGTTATTTAGAGACATGGAGTCAACATGAAACGTCCACTATCTGTCTCCAAACTTAGATCTACACAAGTTCTATAACCAATACTGAACACCTTTCCCTATAAATATAGAAACCAATACAATTTATCAATATATACACATATATATATATATATTCAGTATATATAACTTAAAAATATAAAATTTAATGAGTGAAAATTTTGAATAAATATATGTGGGATCCGAAGAGTTCATTGGAACGTTGATGTAAGCCATTTCAATATTAATACGGCTCTACTTATAGAATTGAGCACTTTCGGATTCAGTATATATTATTTACCACATTCAAACAATCAATCAAAATACGGTTATATCCATCATATATATATGCCAGCATATAAAACAGATTTTGCAATTTTCCATGAATGAAACATGAATTTTACCTTGTGCGCGATATCTTGGAAAAGTGATGAGCACTTTTATCAACTCTACTTTCACATATGTACACGTCTTGCTCTTTCACTCCTTTAGGGCGTCCTTTGCAAAATGTATTTAAGTCCAATACACAACAAGTGCCAATAATGGCTTCCAAAGGAATAATATCATATAGTGGGATACGGAAGACCTACAAGAGAAAAACAAACATTTCAATCATATCTATAGATGATAACAATATTAAAATAAAATAAAACTCTTTTTCATTAAAAAAAAAAAATTTCCCCCCAAACGGAGATGTTTACAAATTTGTGATTCAGTATTCCGTGAACAAAAACCATGAAAAAATATTTCCAATAGAAACCATGAACAAATCTTTCCAATACAAACTATGAACAAATATTTCCAATACAAACTATGAACAAATATTTCCAATACAAACTATGAACAAATATTTCCAATACAAACTATGTACAAATATTTCCAATACAAACTATGAACAAATATTTCCAATACAAACTATGTACAAATATTTCCAATACAAACTATGAACAAATCTTTCCTATACAAACTATGAACAAATCTTTCCTATACAAACTATGAACAAATATTTCCAATACAAACTATGAACAAATATTTCCAATACAAACTATGAACAAATCTTTCTAATATAAACTATGAACAAATCTTTCCAATACAAACTATGAACAAATCTTTCCAATACAAACTATGAACAAATATTTCCAATACAAACTATGAACAAATCTTTCCAATATAAACTATGAACAAATCTTTCCAATACAAACTATGAACAAATATTTCCAATACAAACTATGAACAAATATTTCCAATACAAACTATGAACAAATATTTCCAATACAAACTATGAACAAATCTTTTCAATACAAACTATGAATAAATATTTCCAATACAAACTATGAACAAATATTTCCAATACAAACTATGAACAAATATTTCCAATACAAACTATGTACAAATATTTCCAATACAAACTATGAACAAATATTTCCAATACAAACTATGTACAAATATTTCCAATACAAACTATGAACAAATCTTTCCTATACAAACTATGAACAAATCTTTCCTATACAAACTATGAACAAATATTTCCAATACAAACTATGAACAAATCTTTCTAATATAAACTATAAACAAATCTTTCCAATACAAACTATGAACAAATCTTTCCAATACAAACTATGAACAAATATTTTCAATACAAACTATGAACAAATCTTTCCAATATAAACTATGAACAAATCTTTCCAATACAAACTATGAACAAATATTTCCAATACAAACTATGAACAAATATTTCCAATGTAAACTATGAACAATTTTTTTCAATACAAACCTGAGAAATAATTGATAATAACTTTTCATCCAAGGTCTGCCGTAGTAATATATACATATAATTTGTAACGATATGACCCAATGCACAGATCCAACATTAAATAAAATCTGGTGTGATTTGGATATGTGGCATGAGTTGACATGTTGTATCAGCTCTGATATGTTTTTGTTTATGAAATTGAGCACTATGAAATAGCATAAATAAATAACAACTCAATGTTTTTTTTCTTTTTTCTTTTCTCATTGTGATTGTCACCAGATTCGTTTTTTATTTTTTTTAAATATGGGCATTTGTTTTGGTTTTGTACATTTGATAATTTTGGAATATCAAAACCAAAACAATTCCCTGCCAAATTCAGGACCATAAAAATAGATCTTAATTATACAATTAAAAAGCTAGAAAAGAGATTGTTCTTGCTAGAATAACAACATAATAAATCGCAAGCTGTCCCTCTTTACATCCGAGGTAAGTTGTATAGCAGCTGTGTCATGAGCATCATATATGGTAGTAAATGCTGAGCTCTCACCTAGTCCTGTCTTGCTCGACTGCAATGCAATTGCAAACATGCACTAGGTGGCATATTTAATGGGTTGCAGGGTTGCAATGCATGCGAATAACAAGCTTTCTGTGGGTGAGATATTTAACTAATGGAAGAGAAACAACACAAGAAATTGGAAATATGTCAGATCTGGAGTTTTGACCACCAAGAATTTGATTTCTCCTTGGAAAAATTAGTGTCTCTTTAAATGGGAGTTCTATGTTAAGAGCATAACAATGTCCAGCTAGATATGAGACCTCCTGGTCAGTCAGTTTTTTCATGTCCATAGATTGGCAGCTGGTTATCTCAAGTGGTATTTCTGATGTGGTCCCAATGATATCTACATATTCCAGCAGAGGAAGGCCAGTTGGGGTTTGTGTGCTTCTCAAAGAGAGATCGGTCTTTTGGCTTTTAGTTAATGGATTGTGTTCAGCTGGACTTGTGTTTTGATTTGGTCAGGCCAAAAATTCTCATTTGCAAGTCTGTTATTCAGTAAAAGAAAACAATTATCATTGTAACCCCCAAAACAATAAACCTTTGTTACTTGTTTTAAACTGAAGTTGTAATTTTATTTGGAGAGAGAATCCTTTTGTTGCAGCACTGACTGAGACCACACAATTGACACTGCAACCGATGTCGGAATCGAGCAACGACTTGGACCAGCACAACGGGCGGACGATCACAGCCTGTGTAGTAAATGCACACAGATGCACGTTACTCAATCTGTCATTGAGTAACGTGCATGTATCGTTCTGTGCCTCTCCCCCTTTCTCTCCACATGTGTATGTGTGTGTGTGGGGGTACAGATGTGTATATATATATATATATATATATATATATATATATTAATGTGTGTGCGTGTGTGTATACGTGTACTCATTTTCACAGTATTTTCATTTTTCTGTGTTTACACACACTCCATGGATGGAAAACCACCCTGAACTTTCCATGACTCCAGCTTATTCGTCTATCCATCCCTATCTCTCCTGCTTTGTGTGTATATGGATGTATATCTGTGTGTGCACGTGTGTACGTGCGAGTAGACATACGTAGGTGAATGTGCCTGTGTGCATACATGTTTATTTGTGTATTTATTTATATATTCATTAATTTACATTTGAGTATACTTGAATTTATGACCCACTTGAATCCGGCTGCCCAGCCATTAGTTGGTTCATCATTGCACTGGCCTTCTTCCCCCTTTTTTCACCCCTGCTATCACCAACCACCTCCCACATACTATCCTTCAATACACTGATGAAAACCAAAGGATCATGGCCGAAAATTTTGTTCTCCGTAAAAAAAGATTTTTTATATAAAGGGACAATTGATATTCCTACACATCAAAAAATAGAAAATAAATAAAAGGTGTATTAAAATATATATTTTTTACATTAATTTTTTTACATACATATATATATATATATATATATATATATATATATGTCTTCCCTAACTTCATAAACAAACCACCTATATACACCAGATACTTTGACGACATCCTCATTGTCACCGAATACCTAGACAATATAACAAAACTCCTAGAAACCCACTCAATACACAGCTTCACACACAAACTAAATACTAACAACAAAATCCCCTTCCTAGACGTAATAATCGACTAATAACCCCACGCAATACACAACATCCCCATATAAAAAACCCACGAACAATAACCCAAATCTGCTCAAGTACCACAGCGAATCCCCCCCCACCAATATAAAATCGCCTTAGTAAAAAACCTAGTCCACCGCACACACACAATATGTTCACCCAAAAAAATATTCTACAAAGAACTAACCAACATAAAACAAACACTAGTGAATAACAATTTCCCCAATAAAATCGTTGACCAACAAATAAAACTATATCTAA
Organism: Sepiola atlantica; assembly: GCA_963556195.1. Lineage (NCBI taxonomy): Eukaryota > Metazoa > Mollusca > Cephalopoda > Sepiida > Sepiolidae > Sepiola > Sepiola atlantica. The sequence continues at coordinate 179,948,030 of OY744515.1, read as the reverse complement.
CCTCTTTGCACCAAAAGAATCAGACAAAAAGACAATAAAAACGACACTTTTTTCCTATACTACAAAAACAAAATGCACTCTTACTACAAACTCGATGAAAAAGCTATAACTAACATAATAAACAGATACACTAAACCTACTGAATAACAACAAAAAAATCAAAGTAACAATTTACTACACAAAATTTAAAACCTTTAACTTAATAATCAAAAACAATAACACCACTAACTCCCCCTTAAACCAAACAAACGTACTGTATTTGTTCCAATGCCCATTCGAGGAATTTTTTCCAAAGATCTAAACAGACAAATACAGTATCTATATTGGCCACACGACTACAACCCTCTCCCGACGTCTTACACACCACTTAAACGATACCAGTGCCATTCAACGACACATCACCTCACACAAAAAAACTATACAATCAGCAGAACTAAGAAAAATACTAATAACACCAAAATCATCTATAAAAAATCATTGCACACACAGACTTAAAATCGTCGAAGCCCTATACATTAAAAAACTGCAACCCAACATTAATAAAATAGCATTTAATACTGGCACTAACACTCTATCCATATTCAATAATTAAAAAAAAACTATAAAAAGGTTGACAGCACCAAGACAACCGATAAGACACAACGTCCTGATGACGATCGAGAGATTGAAAGCGCCCGAAGGATGGCCGATGAAACAACACTCAGAGCCACAATATTTAAATTAACACCTGAAAACAGAAAATTTGCTTGCCGCGTCAAGAAATTAACAAGAAAAATTACAAAAAGAGAAAGTTCCATAGTTTTCAACAAGGCCTGCATTAATATATACATATATATATATAATTTTATTTATAAAAGCGCTACCTTGTAGTGAGCACTTTTGAAAAAATATTAGTTTTAAGTTCATGTTATCAATATATATATATATATATATATATATATATATAAATAAAACTGGGAATAAAATGATCCGACGTAATGTAAAATGAAAGCGGAAAGCCAAAAACTGTTATTTATGTATTCATCAACGTTTCGTCTTTATTGAAAGACTTCCTCAGGATGAAGAAAAAATGTAGAAAAATCATACAGAATATTAATTTTGATTTGTCAGAAAATGTCTAGAGATAGATAGATAGATAGATAGATAGAGAGAGAGAGAGAGAGAGAGAGAGAGAGAGAGATATTGCTTTTTTTAACATGCCTTGTTAGGGGTGAACTGTCACTGTAGACGTAAGGGGCTATTAAGAATTAGGGTGAAAATTTATGGGGTCATCCTAAATTGGGAGCTGTGCAGTGAGATACTTGTTCACATTAGTTTTAAATTTTTGCATGTCAGTACAGTCAGGGGAAACAGGGAACAGGAAAGGAGTTCCAAAAACATGAAGCTCGAGCAAAGAAGCTATTGGAGTAGAAGGCTCTCCGGCATCTGAGAACCTCTACAGTGAATGGATGAGATTTAGCTGATTGTCAGGGTGGGTGGGTGGGTGAGGTGGGGGGGGGGGGGGTTTAGTCGTGTATTTACGTAGAGGGGGCACCAGAGCAGCAAGTTCATCACAGCACATTCCATTGAAGTACTTGTAAAACAAGCACGAGGATGCAACATTTTGACGATGGGACAGGGGCTGGAGCTTGGTGGATAGTGAGGGACTTATTAGATTAGTGACTCTTTTTTGGACCTTATCTAAGAGGACGAAACTAGTGGATAGTGCACTAGCCCAGATGTGACAACAATACTCCATGCATGGGCGGATGATGGCTTTGTAGAGATATAGAATAATGTCAGGTGTGAGAAGTTTTCTAGCACGGTAGAGGGAGCCCACCTTCTTTGCAGCAGCCTTGGCAATGGCTTCTATGTATTTGTTCCAATTCATGTTATCTGAATTTTAAGCCGAGGAGTTTGAACATTGGACTCTCAGGTAGGGTGTTATTAGCCATAAAAATCAGTGGTTGAAGAGGTTTCTTGTAGTTGTTGAACGAAAGGAGCTTTGTCTTAGCAGCATTAAATGTTACTATCCATTTATGACCTCATTCCACTACAGAGTGGAGGTCACTTTCTAAGGATTCACCCATTGTCTCAGATATGTGCGGGTCCGTTTTACCCACATGACGAGAGTAGAGCGTGGTATCATCAGCAAATATACCCATCTCAGATACAATGTCATCAGGGAGGTCATTTATGAAAATTAGGAACAATAAAGGTCCAAGGATCGATCCCTATTTATATCATGCTGTTTGGATGAACGGCCATCGAGGACAACCTGGATCTTTCTTATATATATATATCATTCTTTCCAGTATTTTAACAAACTATCTCAAGTGAAGGATTATAGTCAAGAAAAATTTCTCAAGTTCATTGTCTTGGAAATTTCTCAAGAAATAACGAAAATCCAAGGTAATTTTTATTTATCTTACAGTGACTTGTGAAAATCCGCTGTAATTTGGGAAGAATGATCAACAAAGTTAACAAACACAGACTATCGCATTCAACGAAATATACTTGAAAAAACAAATTTTGCCTAACCACACACACACACACACAAACTATGATTTTCATTTGGCAACAAACTCTGATGACAGGATTTTTGTGTAGCTACTTGAATTTATTCAAGTATGTTTTGAATTCTCCCAGAAATGCGTGCAAGTTTTCTTTGCTCCAAAATTAACATTAGATCAGAGTATGATATAACTTTGATCTGTAATTTTATTTATATAATAAAAATATGGTGAATGGTTACACAAATGCAATCATGTTTGGATCATAGATCTCATCAGGTTATGAGCTTGATTACTCTGGTAGCAGTATTTTTATACCTTTAAGCCTCATCAATGTCTTTATTATTCATTTTCATTTAATATATTTACTGATATTTAACTTGAGATAAAAAAGAAAATAAATAAAAGGAAAGAAGAATGGAACGTCCGAGTTAGGTATGAAAACGATGTTGTCGGGAAAAATCTGTTGCAAAAATCTATGCATTTTAAATGTTGTTAGCTGAACCTGTTAACCAAACTATTTATTTTTATACATTTTTTTTCTTCTGTGTTCTAATTCCAATGTTGGCCTGTTCACACGTAAGAGTGCATTTGTTGAACATATATTGACTGCATAAATCAATAAGTGATAGACAAATATATGAATAAAAAGACGAAGAATAATTTAGACAGGAATGGAGCTTAAGGATAGAATATGTATTACTATTAGAATGATCAAGTTCATGACCTGATGAGATCTATGATCGAAACAAGATTGCATTTCTGCAGTCATTCATCATATTTGTATTATTATTATTAATAGTATAATATCTTTCTATAAATGTATTTAGCACTACTGAGACAAATACTGGAAGATATAATTTTGAATAGACACATAATATAGATATACAAAGATAGATATATTTCTTAAATATCTATTAAAAAAAAAATCATAAATTATAAATTATCTTTATTTTGAATTTAGCAATAACATTGACAAGCAATAAAAACTGTATGCATTATAAATTTTGTTAAAAGCCATTAAGACTATTTAACAAAATTAAAGTAGAATGTTTACCTCATTTGCAAAGAATTTCCGATACGGTTCGTGGAATGTCTCATGTGGTCGCACATAATGATGGCCGTATGCAAATTTATCATCTCTGAAAGTAAAAACACAAGTTCAATAAGAAAAAAAAAATACTTATCCTTTCTTTTTATTTCTTTGTCTCGTTTTATTTGTAACAAACACTTAAATCATATCATTCGATTCATTAGATATCAGATAAAACAGATTGCTTCTAAATTTTAATATGAACTTTTTTTAATAAAAAATGCATATATTTTTACTGTATTCATAAGCTCACGATTTGAAAAAAAAAAAATTATAAAAAAAACACTATAAAAAAACCCTGACGCTTTTAAAATGCATTCAATCTGTGCATTTAGCAATAAAAATGATATTACAAGCTGCATTTGTCGCATCAGCAGCAGCCATCCTCTATTCAACCAGCTTGCTGATTTGGTACATATGCCTCTTATTTTTGCATTATTTATAAATTGAAGAGTTAAAAAATTAAAAACCCCCAAAATCCTCTTACAATTTAGATAGAAAAGAAAAAGTGAAACAAAAATGAAAGTATAAAGACTCCTGGGCAACGTGACAATATAATTTACTAATTTTTCTTGACTATTAACTGTTTCAAGTAAATGCACTCACTTTTCGTTTTTCCATAGCCGCTCCACCCTGAAAATATCTAATTTATCAGGGCTGATGTTGGACAGAAGACGATAAGATGTCCGAACAGGTGTTCCGTCAGAGCTTCTCTTTAGTAGATTGTCTCGCATTACATAGACACAATCTCCAACATGGACTTGCATATCATCTCGCATCAAAGTCATATAATATGTATTACGAGGAGTGGCATCCGACGGCTGAGGCACCATGAGAATCTCCTAGAAAAAGATGCAAACAGAAAAAATAATGGCGAAAACAGTCGGAAAGGGGGGGGGGGGGTAAAAAATTAAACTTTAAAATAAAAAATTTATTTTCTTAGTAAACATTTATTTTTATTTTATTTAACTTTGCTAAAATGTGTGAAACTTGATGTTTATTAGAAATTTATAGTCACAGAATTTAAATCGACATCTATTCTAGAATAATGAATAATGACAAAGAATGAAGTAAAAATGGAAAAATAACATTTTTATGTTTTATTTCGATTATTATTATTTTCATCTTGATTCACAACATTTCGGCTGATATAATCTCCAGCCTTCTTAGGGTGCATCTTTATCTCGAAAAGATTGGGAATCTTTATCTCAAACTCAAATAATGAATGGAACGAACAAAATTTAATTACTTATGAGGATGGTTTATAACAATGATCAAAAGGAGGGGAAAAAAATTTAATTGAAAAATCTTACCTTTGGATAATAACGCGGATCACATTGTTCACACAGGTAATTCGCAACATTACCTTTAACTCCCATACAATCGCAATGTTGCCAAATCTGAAAAAATACAAAGTTTGTTCATATTTTTACAGAAAATAAACTATTGAATATTTCTCAAAGCAAATTTATTCAGATCAGGAAAAAAAAATAATAAAATTTATGTAAAATAATCACTCACAGATTTTATTTGAATTATTTACAGCAAACAGATTTTAAAAATGTTCTTAAAGCCTAATTTTGCAGATTTCTTGAATAAGTAATGAATGTAGTTTTTAGTGAATATATTATGAGCCAACATTTATTTATTTTTGATCTATAGCTTATAAACACAAAAGCTTGGCCCTCCCCCTCCTGCTGCTCTTTATTCTTGTCATGGACGCTGTCACCAAGAACCTGTACCAATCCATGCCCTGGACTCTCTGATGTCCTGCTCGCCTCTAAGAGTAAATCCGACCTACAACAAGTCTAGTCTTAGAAGAGCTTGACTTGTGTTCAAAGTCCAGTCCTGGAAGGACAGACTGGTGCAGATTGGTCTTCGTCTAAATATTATAAAGATGGAGTATTTCACCAGCAATAAAGACAAACACGGCACCATCCAAGTCAACAGACAGGATCTCCCACGAATGTATGCCTTAAAGTATCTTGGCTCGATGCTCAGCAATGATGGCAACATTCTCAGTGAAATCATGCGTGCATCAATGCGACATGGCTTAAGTGACACACTACCATCGGCGTCCTTTGTGACCGCAGGATCTACCAAAGATCTACTGGACTGGACTGCCACTTTGTACAGCTCCAGATGCTTGCTGACATGTAGGGAGATGGAGCGGAGATTCACTGTTATGGAAACTAAACTTCTCCATTAGATCTCTAGAGAATTACCATGTTCGACAACATCTGTAATGACGACATCTGAAGATGCGAGAGCATCGCACTTATCAAGGGCAAGATGAGGAAATGGTGCCTCAGATGGTTTGGACATGTGCTGAGGGACCGCAGCCATTGCAAAACTCGCTTTTAAATTTGAAGTTGCCGGGAAGCGATCCAGAGGAAGGGTGATAATGAGATCAACAAATTCCCTGCACAATGATCTCTATAAAACTATCCTTCTCGACCAAGCCTGTTATCGTGCAAAGTGGAGATTTAAAAAATACATTATAGCTCGGAACTAACGCAAAGAAAACAAAGAAGAACTTAGAAACGCAAAGAGAAATATATAATTATATTCAAATGTTGGAGATTATCATAAAATCACAAACAACTTTTGACTATAAAATTCATTCGCATAGACCATGCTACGGATTTTCTAAATTAAACATGAAGTGAAAAAGACTCAACCAAAAAGAGATTTGTCTCTCTAAGATGAATTAAAAAGTTCAAAAAGCAATTATCAATTAACAACAAACAAAAATACTTACAAAGCATTTTTCACATTGAATCATGAGGCCTTCATCACGATAAATGTTGCAAATACAACGGATAATTTCTTCTTCTCCTTCACCTTCTTTGTCTGAAAATCAACATATGAAAAACATTGTAAAACAAGTAAAGTGTGGGTGAGGAGTAGTGATTGCAAGGGGAGACACCCTTGCAATCACTACTTCTTGAATAATGAAAACAAAAATCATCAAATGTTGGTGAATTTTCAGCAAAAACTAATGAATGCAATATTTGATTTGTGAAAGTTTTCAATTCAGGGGGGGGGGGGGGTTAAAAAGTAACTGAAAAACTAATAAAAGAATCGTCAGATATTTGCAAAAATATTGTCATTACTGTTTGTCATTTTAGGGCATCTTAACCCCCTAAGGGACAAACCAGTATTTTCTCAAGAAATCTGTTTGAGCCCAGTTATTTCCATTCATGATCATTTAAACTTCATGAAAAATATTCAAAATCTAATAAAGGAACATTTTAAAGCTATTTAAAAAAAAAAAAAAATCTTTATATTGCCATTTCATGGTATTTTAGAGCCCTGGAGTTTCTCAATTATACTTGATAAATATACATTTTTTTTTTTATTTAATATTAATTGAAACTTTATTGAAATCAAAAATAAAATAAGGGATGAGCTAGTTATTAAATAAGACTGATTATTCTATAACAAAAAACTTATATGTTTAAAGTGTACTAATATATTTGAGTACCAATTGTCGCCATCCGAGTATCTTAGAACAGCATAACAGATATTGGACATTATTTATGGAATGACCCATACAAAGAAATCACCATATTTCCTTAGCCAAAAACTGAGTTGCTTCATATGCCAATGTCCAATCTTCAAAATCAAATATTTCATTTATTTATCTTTTGGACCTACCAGAAAACACAAATGACCAATCATGAAAGAGCCTGTTACAAATATCGCAGGATATTTTGTCTTTGTCATCATAAAAGTGAAAACTCAAAGATCAGCTGTAAGCGAATATCACATACTGTACTATAGTCATAAAGGCTACAACTTCAAACAGCACTAACACTACTACTTAACTGTTGCAGCTAAAAAAAAAAACTCCAACTTTTCTTTTCAAAGATATTCAAAAGAAATCAACTAATTTTTGTTAAAAGTTTTATATCAATAAAATCTTTTCATTTTTATAGTTCCATTTTTATTCATCTTAAGACATTAATCTTCTACGCATCGTTTGGTATTGAAATTAATTAAAATACAAAAGCTTTAGATAATACTTCTATTAACTAAGCTGAACTATGTACAGCTATCATCATAAAATAACCAAAACTGTATTTTATAGGAACCAAAATAAAAAAAAATAGATGTTAAACCAAAGAAATGTAATACAAATAATTGAAATACAAACACTTAACACACAAAAATAGCAAGAAAATAGCAAATTACGTTTCCGGTTGCGCATTTCAACAGGTTCCCTCGACTCAGTCTCATTCTGTGAACTGTTAACAATATTCGTGCCCATGATTTCTTGGAGTTTAGGTAATATTCTACTTCGGGTTGTGTTGTATACTTTCCGTAAACACTGAACTTGTTTGCCCTTTTCAGTTTTACGTTTGAAGAATTTCTGAAAAATTCAAATAAAATAATATTTTTTAAAAGTCAGATAACAGGTGTCAAAAATTAACAACGGTTAACTTATAATACTCACACAAATGTACATATGTTGTATATTGATTGAAAGGGGGAGAGCATTGATGTTATATCATGTGCGAGAACTGAAGCAATCTCGGCCTCTCTATTCCAACCTTGATTTAAATCATAGAAGACACACTATGTGATCACTCCTGACAAGTCACCATCAATCCCACAGTGGGATATTGGGTATATAAGAATATGGACAATTAATACCATGGCTGACTTGCAATGTTTTTTGAGGTCAGAAAAAAAATAAAAAGATCGGAACTATAGAATTTGTTTTGTGGTTATTGTATACCAAATGGCCACACTACCACGTGTGGGACAAAAAAAAAAGATGGCCGTCAACAGAAGTCAGAGATGAGTATACAACACTTGCATTAAAAATTACGAATAGGCTATTTTGCCGGCCCCGGCAGAATAAAGAGGGGGTCGTTATTTTGCCGGCTCATGTTTAGTAAACCTTACTGTTACAGTGAAGATTTCACGAGTCAACATTTTAAAGTTTTATTTCATCATTTTTCCAATAAAAAAGGAATAATTAAACGCAGATAATGAAACTGAAAACATAAACAAATCTTTAATACTTATGCTTTTGTTTCTATCTACTCGACGTAAAAAAGATAATTTTTATTTCAACATTTTTCCAATAAAAAAGAAATAATTTAACGAAGATAATGAAACTGAAAACATAAACAAATAAGTAACTACGATGAATTTCTATGTCCATTTAAATGCAGTTACGTATTGTTTTTATTGTAAAAAAAATACAAATTATGTTTTTAAGACAAATAATTCGCTTTGAAACCCGTTTTTGTCTACTTTTTTAAAAATATAACTACCGGGTTACCTCACAATGTTGCTTGTAAAACAATTCAACTTTGTATTAAAATTCGTCGTTACATGTAGCAGTTGAGTTATTGACAATTACTACTGTTGTTATTTTATCGCAAGAAAAACATTCAATTTAATGGTTAATTTAGTGAAAGGATGAGAAATAGTCCTTACAATTATCTTAAAAGATAGTGAAAAATCAGTTTTAAAATGGCTGTTTAGACTATTTATAAAAGTGAAATTAAAAAAATTATATCTGATTTAATTTCTTTAGGGACTTAGCTTTAATTATTTGAATAATCAGATTTCTTAAGAGTTATTTATTTTTTATATCAATGAATGAAAACTATTTTTTTTCTTAAATAACTAAAACATTTTTTATCCAATGCAAATTACTTCTAAATCTGACTAAAGAATCTAATTGTAATATTTTCGTTCATTTAATTAATTTTTACTTTTATTTTTTTTTGTATTAAAAGCAGATATTTCTTTTATATTCAAAAGATTAAAATAACCGACAGAATAACAACTGATGATGATGATGAAAATAAATTGTTATCAAATATTTGTCCCTATTTATTTCATTACCCTTTCTTTCACAAAACGATAACAGTTACGTTAAAAAAACATAAGCCGGCAGAATAACGAACACTCGTTATTTTGTCGGGACCGGCAAAATAGCCTCTTCCTAAAAATTAAGTTAAAATACCTATGCATGCTTCAATTTTATTTTAAACTTGTATAATCAGAAAATAACAAAAATTAGAAATGACAATTGCCTCAAAAACATTCCAATGTGTTGTATCAGAAATGGTATTTCTAAGGATGAATATAGGTTTATTTTTGGAACTTATTCTGTGAAGATGCTAATTCATACATTTGAAAGGAAGATTTGAAATATAAATGTCATGATATCATCAAAAATAAAAGAGATCACCGTGTAATCAACTTTAGAATTAAAACACATGTCGGGTTTAATTCGGTTTTTCAGAGGATGCAAAGGAATAATAGGGCTACAATTCGGTGGATTTATTTTTTATGGAAATCGCCTGAGAAGGCATGAAGCCACTTGATGTAAGGAGCTAAAAATAATTCCACTTCAAGGTCAAAAGCTAGCCAACGATAAGTATTAGATGGATAGATTCCGACTCAGAAAACAGCAATTCTTCTTCCTTTGTCAGAAACATCGCTCACAAAATGTGAGGACTAAAGGACAAAATAAGAGAAGTGAGAGTTACAAGGCTGCCGTAAGAAAACCCAAGGTCCACTTTCTACTCTCCTAATTTGATGACAGAATTAGTTATGACTCCCTACTATTTCGTTTGAAGGTGTCAGACTGGGGTCAGCTCTGTGTTGCAACTGCTTATAGTGATATGGACATATTGAATGAAGTTCTGGGTGTATAAATAGATGTACACACATCTCAGTTTAGGGTAGCCAAGAAAAAAACAAGCTGAAAACTTGAAGTCAAGAAATGGCACATGGAAACCAACATAAATGATAGAATTTCATGGAGAAAATCACTTTGTATGGCAGCCACCATGCCATAGATGTGGAAAAGACAGTACTTAGACAAAGAAAGAAGCTATGAATTTATGTATTTATAAACTAGTTTTAGATTTTTAAAAGCTTAAATAAATAAAAGACGTTTTTGAAAGACTGTGCTTTTCTTATCTTCTGTTACTAAATAAAAATAATGATAATTTCTGTAACATTAAAAATAGATCTAAATGTTAGTTATATTAACAAACTTATTAACACTAAGTAGTAGTTCTATTTAACCCGTAGTCGGAGAATAAAAGAAAGAGGGGCAGTATAATAAAAAAGACTAATTTTGTATTTTGTCTTTTTATAATATTTAACTGGCTTTGCAAACTCACTTTTTCCTGATTCAAACAATCTAACTAGAAAAAATGTGACCTGTTAGAGTCACCTACTGAGCTCTAGTAATATTTTTATATATTATTACAAGAGAATAAATAAATATATTTATATATTATTACAAGAGAATAAATAACAATATTTTTATATTATTACAAGAGAATAAATAAAAATATTTTTATATTATTACAAGAGAATAAATAACAATATTTATATATTATTACAAGAGAATAAATAACAATATTTTTATATTATTACAAGAGAATAAATAACAATATTTATATATTATTACAAGAGATAAATAAAAATATTTATATATTATTACAAGAGAATAAAACTAAAAACTGAAATCAGAATGCAATTGTATACTTTAAAAATTAATATATTAGCAATTTGATTGAAAACAACATTTCACTTTTTATCTGAGAGACATGCAAATATTTAATCAAATAAATCAATGAAAGAAATAATCTACCTCTGAATTACGGAATAATTTCAAAATGTCGTTCTCAAAAGATTCCATGCTCTTGTACTGGCCAGTGTTGATATTGCTATCAATGGAATTGATATCAATGGGATCTTCAACAACTTCATAATATTCAGGATTCTTCTTTTTGGAAGGCAGAATGAACAACTGAGCCGCAAAGCAGCTTCCATCCTCACCTAAAATAGTTTAAAACAAAAACAAACATGCATTACATCTGAAGTAACAACATTGAAATAAGTGATTCAACATTTTTTTTTTTTTTTTTTTTTTTTACTTACGAATAGAACAGATAAACAAGTAAAATTGGTTAAAAAAATTGAATCCCAGTAAATCAATAAC